>BPLR01014997.1:0-76245 GCA_021605095.1 Caerostris extrusa | reverse complement strand
TTATACTCCTTGACTCCGCTATTGAGCAGGTCAAGGTCGATCCTACAACCTTCGGCTGCAGAAACGATGCGTATGATAGCTGGACCAGTTCGTTCAAGTTAATCTCTACACTTTTAGCTAATATTTTGACTAACGTTATGCTCTCAGACGAACGGAACAAATTAAATGCTTGCATTTCATGTTTCAATTAAGAATATTTGAGCTACAAAACACGCAACATACAAATTATATCACATACAAGCGAAAAGTAATACCACAAAACAAGAAATAACTTTCTGATGTTGTCTTAAACCTCTGATTCTTTCAAATTCAGACAGATAGAGTTATGCAACTTATTATCTGCGCTCTTCGATGTTTTTAAAAAGTTCTTAATTAAATTAAGTTAAGTTAAATTTTTTCGATGTATATTTAAAAGGTGATCGTTAAGATTAAATGAAGGATATACTAGATTCTCTTTGACCTATTATTTTTTCTTCTCAATGTAAATGCATATTTTTGCATATTCTCTACAATTTGTATATACCAATGTACTCAAATATGCAGCATAACTCAACTGAAAACAAGGATAGGTGGCAGTACATATAAAGACGAACAAAATGTAATGGAACATGAGGTTGCAAATAATGTTGAGTATATGTTGATCGTGAAAATGCTTCCACAAACGTGACGACGAAACAAAGTAAATTAATAGGTACAGCAAACATTTATTGAGCAATGTAGGTACAGCACAGCTGGTGATGCACAAGAACAAACAAAATTATTACAGTAATTGTTCAAAGAAGCAACCGCGAACGTCATTGCACCAGGAAATATCTGAAACCTCAAGCGTATCCGCTAGTCTGTCTTTTATGCAATGACGTCAGCGGGTGCCATTTTGAATAATTACTGTAATAATTTTGTTTGTTCTGTGCATCACCAGCTGTGCTGTACCTACATTGCTCAATAAATGTTTACCTATTAATTTTACTTTGTTTCGCCGTCACGCTTTGTAGACGCCTTTCCACGATCAACATCTACTCAACATTCTTTGCAACCTCATGTTCCATTGCTTTTTGTTCAAAAAATGAACAAACAACAAACTTGGAAAGGTGACAGTACATATCAAGACGTTGATATGTACTGTCCAATTTGTCGGTGGACTTCAAATATACTCAGTATATCTCTGAGTTTTCGTTGATCTAAGCAATCTGTCTTGATTTTTAAATTTCAGTACTCAAGAATACATATAAAATAAAAATCTATCTAATGTTTCATCTCCAAAATTTTAATATATTTTACTAAAATAAACACAACTAAGTGTATTCATATAAAAATCAAATTTAATGCTAATAAAATTTCATAAATAAAAAAAAACTAAATTAGAATGATGTCACTGCACTAGTTACTTTTTAGAATAACGTTTTTCTTTAAATCACGATACATCATCCTATAATTATTATTATGATCCTATTATCTTAAAAACATATTAAATATTTTAACAAATTGGAAAATAACAGAAAAAAAACAGAAAATTTAAAATTTATAAAAATTGAAAAGAAAATTTTTTAAAATTTCTTTTTCTTTAATAGAGAATTTGTGCCCTTTGTTTCTATTCTAATTTCGTAAGCTTGTTATGAAACGAAATCCATTGCATAATTTCTTCAAACGTTCCATTATTATAAAAAGAACTAAAATCAATTCATGAATTTCAATTTATTAAATATAAATATGCTTGTTTCACTGGATTAAATTGAGAACATGATTATAAGCACTTTCTTGCAACCACAAATCGTTAAATCTATTAAAAGATACCAAAGAGATTGGATTTGCTGTTATTTAGTAGTCCACGTGGTTAGTTGAAACACAAAACCAAATCTAATAACTATAAAGAACATCCTCCAAATTTAATCGCCATAGAACTATTAGAATTATCAACACAAGTTTTAATACAGCGTTTTCTATCAATTAAGCTCTCATTTACAGCATTCAATCAGTATTCTAGTTAATTCAACTTCCAATTTTACTTCACTTCTACAGATGCATTTTATATTCATGACTTTTGACGACACCTCTTTCCTGAAATTCATCAAAATAACTAATATCAAAAGTTCTCGTAGAATTTTACAAAAATTCCTCATTTTGGGAATTTTATATACTAATATACAAATATGTGTTAACATCTTACAAATCTTAGTTTTACTTTTTTAGCGATATTACAGATCTCCCTCAAAACAACGTCGTTCGCACATGATGATAAATGTAAGAAATGCATTGTTTTACGCCCAAATTTGAGCAAAATTGTATTTAGCCTTACCCAACTAATGATTTCTGACAAGCTTCTAGTTCTTCTAATAGATGAGGCAACGCTGTGCTCATTGTGTCATCTTCAGAACAGCATTTTATAACATTTACTTTTCATGAGCTCTTTCCATTAGCTTTACCCATGCAGTATCAATATCTGAAAATCTTTCTGCTTCCTATATTGATAACAATATTCAGTTTTAAAGGTTAAATTCGGAAATAAAATTTTTTTAATATCATGACTCTTAAACTGTACTAAATTTATAAACTACACTAACAAAACTATAGGCTAAAATGAATTCTAAACGTTATTTCCTGCGAGGATTATAATTTGAAAATGTATGGAATTTCTTGGTACTGATTATAAGTCATTGCATGCACACATAGGTTTTTTTAAACTTTCAGCAAAAAATAATGATTATAATAATAATAATTTTAAAAATCATTGCTTTAAAATTCTTTTTCTTACGAGGATAATAGGCAGAACTTTGGTGAGAGATCAAAAAAACATTTTCTCAAAAATAAAGTATTTCTTTCCAAAAGTACTTTTTATTTACTTATTACTACCAGAAAGTAACTTTTTTTTTCATGCATACATCTTCAACACAAATTTCATCATATTTAATGTACAATATATTAATTATCTTCACTTATTTTGGCACCAGAAACGTTATTTTTAGTGTGAAAAATGTTTTGCTTTTTTAATATAAGGCACTGATACAAAAATTGAATTTTATAGTATCTAGTACAAGTGAACAGGTACGAATCGTCTGTGGATTAAAAAAAAATATATTACTTTTTATTAATCCTTAAAAATTACGATAGTGGATTATATTCACGAAAATAAAGTACTAATTACTTTTTAGAATTAAAAATAGAATTTCATCCTGTTTCATACCAAAACCTACAAAAGTCTGCATTATTTCACAGCTAAAGAATTTGATTTTCATCATTCTAACAATAATTTTGTTTTCATCATTTTGGTTAATAGGAATCTTTTACAATTTTTTTCCTTTATTGCAACAGCAAGCTTATCTGCCAATGCTCAAACGAAATCATAGGAGATTGAACGTTACCAGGATGAAGAATGTGTGACCTGCTATACTATATATATAAAAATAATAATAAATAAAAAGGGTGAAGGATATGCTAAAAAGAATTAATTTCTGATGTAACTAATGCAGTTTCTATAACGTTCATTTTTTATAAATACCTTAGGTAACTGCTTGGCAATATCACCACCAACAAATACAGCTTCCAAATATACCCAAAGATTTTGTACCACAAGCCAGTTTTCAATAACTTCTGTAGCAGTAGTTAAATATTGTAGCCATTTAAGAATAATATCTTTCATAGCAGCAGAATACCTTGATAAAAAATATATAGAAACAGCCATATGTAAATATTTATACAAAACAAAAAAAAATGTTTAGTAATATTTACATGAAAAGGTACAACAATAATATCAAATTGTAATTAATGTGCCAATTTATATGCAAACTTATTTAACCTCAACTTGTCTGCTTTCCTTAGTCTTTCAATAAAGACATTTAAAAATTTGCAGAAAAATAACAATGAATATACCAACTAAATTGTTAACAATAAAAATTCTATTTTTTCCATTCTTGTTATTTGTTATTGATTTAATTTTACATATAATTCCAACAAGAAACATTTATAATAATTATAAACAGTATTATTGAAAAATATTTACAAGATAAGCTATAATAATTTCACATAATATTAAAATTTGTCATGTGAATGGATTGTGCCTCACTTTTTATATTTCATTAGTTTGCTCCTCAACATAACTTATATTAAAAAATGCAAAAACAAATTTTATTCAAAAATGAATAATAAAAAATGATTTTCTTTTTCATCTTTTTATCTTCCGATATAACAAGAAAGATTTGTTTTTCGAAAAAAAAAAAAAATAAATAACAGAAATGATTAACTCAAATATCATGTATTTCATTTAAAACAGCATTACCTGTTACTTAAAAGAGATCAAGTGTCATCAATCCGTCTTCTAATTTAACAACCGTCTCACCAGCCTCAGTGCCTTTGAGTAACAATTCACCACGATTTTTGAAATTTGAAAAGAACAGATTTTCCACGGCCCATTCAGCAAAGATTTGATTCAATTTAGCTTCAATTTCTCTTTCTTTCTCAGCAGCAATACAAATGTCCTATGCAAAAAAAAAAAAATAATAATAATAAAAAAAAAAAAAAAAAAAAAAATAATGCACTATTATGAAAATGGAGTTTAAAACACAATTAAATAATTGAAGAAAAATATTCATTCAATTCATTCTATTAGCTCACACTCTCCCTATATATATCTTGTTTAAATTTTCAATCGTTTATAAAATACTTTTTTTATTCCTCCACTCAAGTTCAAATATTTTTTTTGAGCTTGTAGTGGAGGACACTTGATGTTAATACGGTTTTTCAAATATTAATTCAGGTAATTAAATTGAATTAATTAATTTTAGTTTTTAGGTGGAAGTTGCATATATCTACCAATAGATGGCGCCAGATAAACTTAAAAAAATGAATGAAAATTATTTGTAAAGGACTTTTCTGCAATATAGCGAAAAAAAAAAAAGAGGAATTGATTAAAAAAATTTTTTTTATTTTACTTGTTTTTAGAAGATATTCATTAACTATAATATTTATCATAACATTTTATCATGTGTGGTCACTGGTATTATTGATAATCAAATATTGAAACACTTAAACAGAATAGTTAGCAAATCAAATCGGATGAAAGAGATAGGGCTTTGTAGAGGTAGTATCTGGTGCCTTGTCCTGCAAAAAGCAGTAGTTCATATTGTGACAACATAGGAAAAGGAAAGGAATTTACAAGCTTTGACAAACGACAAATTGTGATGACCCCATAAATGGGAAAGAGCATTTTAGGAAACTGCAAATCTTATCAGTGTGGGGATTTGAAATGGTTAATTCATAATAAAGGTGGTTGAAAGCAGGCGAAATACGATAAAAATGAAGCCTAAATTTAAAAGACAGTATAGCATTCATTTCTACTGAAAAAAAAAAAAAAAAAAAAAGTTAAAAGGAAACATATTGAAAAGAATTAATGATATTTTAAAAAATAATAGCTAACTCTCCAGCAACAGAAAATATTTATACTCATTATTATATGATATAAATACTTATACTTATATTATAATTATACTTATACTCCACGCATTTCATGGGCCATAAAATTATAGTGTTTCGTCTAATTAAAATTATTCATTTTTTTTTCTCTGTTTTCTCTAAAGAATATAATAATTATGTTCTCTGTTTGATGAATGCTAAGCGTTATTCTATACTTAAATTATTTTTCTTTTTACATTTCATTAATAAAAATAAACAACAAATAAAATAACCAACGATTTTATAAAATAAATAAATCATCCGAGGTTGAAAGTCTCCATAGCAAAATGGATAATTTAGAAACGCAAAATATATTTTTTTAAATCTACGAATCTTGTTTTTTTTTTTTTTTTTTTTTTTTTTTTTTTTTCCGTTATAACAAAAGGATTTGCTTTTTCAAAAACAGAAATAATTAATTCAAATATTATGTATTTCAGGATATATTATTTGGCCAAGCAGATATGAAGCGACGTTGATGGGTTTCAGAAAATACATTATCGTTAGTTTCCATAAGCATTAAAATAAAATAATTAAAATCCTTATATGCAAATTCAAAGAAAATAGTTGGTAAACATAAAAGAATTGCTAGCAAAGTTTATAAAAAATTCAACAAAAAAAATATGCAAACCATACATTTAAAAACTATCTCAATCATGAGTGTAAAACATCTAATAATAATTAAAATAAAATAAAAGCAGTATACGCAGCTAGGAGTGAGGAATAATACATTATAATCAGGCAGCAAAGTATCAAAATGGCGCCGGGCACGAAGTATGAGCCTGGAAAAATTGCATCGCGCATAAAAAAAATGAATCATGGTGAGAATAAAAACGCATAAAGAGCTATAGCATCATTTTTCAGTCGTAAATAGGGCATCTGAAATAAAGAAAATTAACTCTATCTGCTGGCGAAACAATAAAAATAAGTTTTAATAGTTGAAAATTGCAAATAAGAATTTCTTAAAAGAATCTGTTCGTAAATTTTGTCTACACACCAGATAAAACAATAATAAATACCATATAAAAATACCATATAAAAATACCCTCTAAGTGTTATAGTTTTTTAGTTTTAGGAAATATAAACAAACAAGTGTCTTGCTTTATATATAGAGAGATTTACTAAATGTTTACCTCGACATCGTCTTTGAACACCAATAATGGAGCTTCCATTACTGTGCCAAGAGTCCATTTCGATTGGTCGTCATCAAACTTGTGGTTGCAAACTTTTTCAATTCTTTTCCAATGATTCATTGTCATGGCTTCATTTCTCAAACGAGTCAATAAAGGACACGTTTCTTTAAAGTCTTCAATGCGTTGTTTTAGTATACTAAAGTAAGACCAATCTTTACAACCTTTGGGAAGTCTCAAGCATCTGTAATTATAGATAATTTATAAACCAAATCGCACAAATCAAATATAAGCATTGTTTTATTATTTTTTTTTATTTTATGAATAATTCAATGATTTCTCCGTATGGTGTGTTTTAAGATGGCTGTCAACTTAAAATGTTTTGAGCTTCGTATTTTATGGAACTGGTAAATATCTCCATAATATTTACAGAAAAAAAAAAAAAAAAAAAAGGAAGAAATTATCCAGAATTTAAAAAAAAATAACTTTGCAAATGATCTTTGCTATTATTAGTAAATTTATTTCTACTTTGCTTAAAGTATGTCAAAATGCCAAAAGCCCTGGGATGAAAAAAATCTTTTTTTTTTTTTTTTCCTACATCGGGGCGGAGGCCATGTCAGCCATGAGTCCTCTGGTAGCCCAATAAAAACCAGCCGTGTTATAAAATTGTCTGGAGAACAGTTCATAAAAGAGAGCGCAGGACAGCTTGTCAAATGTGTAAAATCCGTGAAAGTTCCTGAAGGACACAGTCAGGAATATTGACTACGCCTATACGGCAAAGATGTCCTTGTAAAAAGTCATAGAAAGTCAAAAGTCTAAAATTTGCATTAAAAACCGAGACAGGTAG
Source organism: Caerostris extrusa (assembly GCA_021605095.1). Classification (NCBI taxonomy): domain Eukaryota; kingdom Metazoa; phylum Arthropoda; class Arachnida; order Araneae; family Araneidae; genus Caerostris; species Caerostris extrusa. The sequence continues at coordinate 68,829 of BPLR01014997.1, read as the reverse complement.
ATTCATGGGAGGATGGAGTATAATAATGAATTCCAAACCTTACCCATCACAATTTCAATATGGTCATTTCAAAGAAACATTTGCAATCTATTTTTTTTTATTAGAACACAGATTTGCTGGTAGGACAGAGTAAAATGTGGCTGTTGCAAATTGCATCCATTTTTTGCAAGGATGTCAGCTTTTTCATTTCCTGGAATGTTGCAGTGGCTAGGAAATTGCTTGATTAAAAAGCATCTTTGAAGAGTTAATGATTTTTCTGACTGCAAGTCGGCTTTGGAAGCAATTAAAAATGGAGATACTAACATCACTTCTGCAATAAATGTTCTGCTCGAGACTCTACACTGTAGTGGCAAATATGTCATCTTCAATGGATTCCTGCACATGTCAACATTGAGGGCAACGAAGGCGCTGACTCTTTAGCCAAAGAAGCCAGGAACAATGGTCAGCCCAGAACTACCATCACACTTGCAGATGCTAACGCAGTTGCCAAAAGCCGACTAATTCTTCATAACTTTAAGAAGTCACTAATCATGGACTTCAACTGCCCTAGGAAGTTGACATCAGTTATCAGCAGACTCAGAACTAATTACAGAGGGATGAAGATTCTCCCAGACAAGACCAGGGAATACATCCCCTGCAAAAATTGCCCCAATGCTTTCCTAACACCTAAGCACATTCTAGAGTGCCCAGCACTCCCTCCCCATGTTTTGCAATTGGGTATGTGCCAATCGAGGCCAACTTAAGAGAAGTCCTGTATAGTGCAGCGACGCCGTTGCTAGTGTCCGCTATCGTGAAGACTTTTGACTTAATCTAACTTTATTGATTATATTTTAAATCCATGGACACGATAACAACAACAACTTTATCCCCTATGTAGGAATCATTTATTGTATGTGAAACAATAGCCAAAATAGCAGATTGAGAATCTACTAAAAAAGGCAACTTTCTTAAGTGGTGTAGACAAATTTAAAAGATTTAGAACGGTTCATTTTATGGCTTGGATAATAGCATCGAAATTTGTGGCATTTAATCCCACAGGATAAGATTCCTCGAAAAATCCCTCGCAGTAAAGACCAGTTCCAATAGCACCTCTCGTCGCAGAATCATGAAAAAAAAAACTATGACAATTTTATCTAAAATTTTTAGAAAAATCTTACTATAATAGAAATAACACTGGCATTAAAAACTTTTAAAGCAAAATAAGAACATGTGAAAACATTTATCAAGTAAAGAAACTGTTTTTTAAGTAGCTTTTTTTTATCCTTAATAAAACAGCGTTTTAAAAAAAAATCAAATAATTATACTGACTTATTTTGAAAATCCGTTAACTCCTCAGTCATCACTTGGACATCAACATTTTCCCATGTATACTGAAAGTAACCTGTAATCTTTTTCATGACTTGATTGAATAATGTAAACAGCTTTTGTAAAAGAACCATGTCCTTTTTGCTCTGAACTAATGAAGGATATTCTGAGACAGGAAGAGCGAATAGTTCTTCTCCATCTTTATAACTTTCGTATCTGCCATAAAGTTGGTTAAGTTGATCCTTGAATGAAGAAAGATTACAATTTCAAGTTATATAATATTATAAATTGAACATGCAACACAAAATAATCACTAATAATTTATTTAAGTGAACTTAATTTAAAAGTAATTAATATAGCAAAAAGTGAATGCTTATTAAAAGAACTAAACCATATCTGTAAGACAAATACACAATTCTGCCTTTTATTAATTAAAGCAACTGCAATACTTAACTATTTTATAAAAATATTTATTTATTGTTATAAAACATAATTACTGTTCAATTTGGTTCTTTAAATTAAAATTTACCTTAAATACTAAAAATTTCAGATAGTATATGAATATCACAATGAATTAAGAGAGAATGACAATGATCTACAAAAGGATTTATAGCAGAATTTCTAAACTAAAGTCAATAATTTAAAATAAATTTCATGTAGATTTTAGTTTGAAACTTTTATTGTAATTGCGACATCAAAAACTCTCTTTTAAAACTGAAAAAAAAAAAATTGCCATGGCTATAAAAATATAACTTAATAGGCAAATGACACGTCAAAGAATAGGCCGACTACACAACTGTAGATTATGGGGATCTTTGGGAGGGGGCGAAAGATATGTCTATGGGTTATATGATTCAAGATAATAAGCAAGAAAATATGGTATTGAAAATATGATGGAAAAGCACGTTGCATTGAACTTTAACAAGCAATTTAATGATATAAATATTCAATGAAATTTTAAGCCAGTTAAATATTATTTTCTGTTATTCTGTGAACTTGGCTTTTCTTTAACAACAAATGATTAAAATTTCGATTACTTACAGAAAACATGTCAACACGCTGACTTGCTTCTTCTGGAGTAATGCCCTCCACCATAGGTCCTCTCTGAGCCATAAAAAATAGTAATTGTTATGCATGATACTCAAAACAAAAAGATTTAAAAGTTTTAAATCGCATAAATTAATCATCTCTTAATCGTAATCTTAAATCAGGTGCACAATATTAATGCAACAATATGTATTTTGATTTAAGCACATGAAACAATTTATGAATCTAAATCTTTTAGGTTTTACAAATAAAACAAAGTTCAAGTCAAATTAAGTCAAATCAAATTTATAGCTCTAATAATAATAAGCATGTGTTAATTTATTACATATAGTTGTATAAAAATTCAATATATTGATAATTTGCACAAAATATATTATGAAACACTTCATTTGAAAGCATTTAAATTTTTTTATTAATAAGTTCTTTTAAAAAGTTAAATGACAAATTTTATACCTTTTGGTAATCTTCATCAAATTTCGCTACGTCAACTTTAAATGTTTCAACAAATGTTTTTAGAGTTTCTAAATAGTCATATTGCTTTTCAGCAAGTTCATTTGCAACTGCTCTCTAAAGAATAATAATAATAATAACACGAATTATTAAATACCATTGTTATGACAAAAAGATTATTTTTAATTTTAATAAAATTAAAAATAAGAATTGATGTTCTTGAAATAAGAAAGTAAAGTATAAATAAATTTCTGTGAAAGGGAGAAGATAATTAAAGCAGATAAAGCTGCAATAAGTATTTATTAATACTACATCTTTGGCACAGTAAATAATAATAATAATTTATGCAAATTGAAAATATTTAAAAAAAATGATTATGAAATTTTATGTATAATGAAAGAAATTAAATATTTCTTAATATTAAAAAAAAAAATTAATACTACTTATGATTATGGAACTGAAAAATTAATACAAGATAAAAAAAAAAAACTTAATTTGTTTAAGCTATTTCTTATTTGTAAATACTAGTAAATTAAAAAAAGTTAAAATCAGTTAAAAAATTACTTAAAAATATTACCATGTTGGAATTATAAAATAAAATTTAAATGCGTTTATTATAAGAACAATTAAAGCGGACAAATTTCGGTTTCTAAACCTTTTTAAAAAAAGGTTCCAAAAGAAATGTTTTGAGGGTGCAATATGTTTTAAGACTTCAAATACCACCTTTTTACTAATAACAGACAATGTGATGATATATTAAGTATTTATTCTTTATACTAGTATGTAATTTAAATTTTAATATCAACAACAATTGAAATTAAAAAAAGATAACACATCGCTATCATTATTATTAATCTGACTTTCGACGTGACATATTTTTTTTTTTTTTTTTTTTTTTGTTCTTCTAATGCAGCTGGCAAATAGACCGTGATCTTTCGCCATGAGGACTGCACCGATGTTACTCACTTTGCATTACCCAGGGGGAGCGTGTAACTTGATGGTAAGCCACGGACGTGGAGTAATGCCCCCGCAGCGCTCTACGATCCTATTAGGACCTGCACCTACGGCTTAAAGTGGATTCGAACCACTACAACACCCATGGGGCAAAGCCGGGATTTGAACCCGATACCTGTGGTACCGAACGCCAGAGCGCTAGCCATTCGGCCATCAGGCCCCAGACGTGACACAATAACATGAGAAAATAAAAGAACAATATTTTCCTTACATGTTAGCAATATAATTATAACAGATTAAAAGCAGTTAAAGTTTATGAATCAAACGCTTAATTGCAATAAATGATACAGAATAATTCAGATTTAAGAACAAATTTGGAAAGTTTTTTTTCGAGGTAAATTAAAAAAAAAAAAAAAGGTAGGGTATTAAAAATATTTGATTTTGATTTGTTATACAGAATTCGAGTCAATATTTTTGTGAAAATTAGATAACAAAAACAATTATTCTTGATTTGGCCTAACTTCATCTTCATTATGTTCGATCTGCAAAACTCTGAAACGGTGGAACACATTTTGTTCCAATGCAAAAAATATGATATAGCACGAAACAAACTCCAAAATGCTTTTGGTTATAGAGTTCTTTCATACTCATGGTTATTCGATCTGTCTGAAGATGCTTATTATAAAATAACAGTAATTCTATAATTCCTACGAAAAGTCTCGTAACTCCGTCAACTATGGGGTGCCCCATATGTTTTCTTTGTGTTATCTCATTTTCACTTTTTCGTTTCAAGTACTAATAGTACTTCATGCGTTCTAAATCATCGTTTAAATGTTTGATCGCTTGATCAGTAGTTTATCTATTCCTTTCATGTCCAAATATACCTCTTTTATTGTTATTCTTTTGATTGTTAGAAAGTGGCGACAACGTTTATAGTATTTCAGAAGGAAATTTGGACTCCTGGAATTTCGAATTTTTCGGTGACTTTGGAATTTTAAATTTTGGAGTGTATTTTAAGGAGATCTTATTTCCACTTTTGTAAATTTGGTTGGGAAGAAAAACATTTGAATAAATTGATAATAAAGCAGCGTCGGCGAGAATACATCTCAAAGCACCAAGTCAAGACAACTATTAAAATACTTACTGTTTTACGCACTAAAACATCTAACGTTTCGGGTAAACTCTTAGCTTTCTCGTGCTCATCCGGATCGACAGGGAATTTAAATTTGATAAGCAATGCATAGGCATCCTAAGAATAGAGAGGTAGAAATGCACAATTGTTAAAAGATGAGTAAAATTTATAATACATGAAACAATATATTATTATCTACAATATCTCGATATATATTTCAACAATAAATAGCTACAAAAACTAAAATGACAAATTAGATATATTTACTGAATGAATATAGAGAATTAAAAAAAAAATTATTTTGACTTTTAAGAATTTTTTTCCGAACACAAAAGCTGAAATAAAATTATTTTGACATCAGATGTTTGTTAAGCAAAATACTTTTGTGACTACATTACTATTAACACGATATATAAAATTGTTGTTTTAAAATTAAAAAAAAAAAAAAAAGATTAAATTCTATGTACAAAAATGAAATTTTAAATATAAATTAACATAAATCGAATGATTAATCGAATAAAACGCATCTGATTAAATGAATGATTAAGCGAATAAAAAGCATTTGATTAAATGAATGATTAAGCGAATAAAAAGCATTTGATTAAATGAATGATTAAGCGAATAAAAAGTATTTGATTAAATGAATGATTAAGCGAATAAAAAGTATTTGATTAAATGAATGATTAAGCGAATAAAACGCATTAGATTAAAAATGATTAAACGAATAAAAACCATTTGATTAAATGAATGATTAAGCGAATAAAAAAGCATTTGATTAAATGAATCATTAAACGAATAAAAAGCATCTGATTAAACGAATAAAAGCTTTGATTTGTATAAAAGAATGAAAATTTTCTTAAATTGTTTAAATAAATTTTCTAAGCCATTTAACAAGAAAATTTTTTCATGAAATTTGTCTTAATTAATATCGAATTTAAAAAATATATCGAGCGTTAAATTATGCATAATAATCATCTACCAGTGAAATATTTTTTATAATAATTTATTTATTTTTAAATGAATTCGTATTCTTCCTTCTTCCTTATAATCAAACTGTTGACATGAATATTTATAATGGTCCCATCTGATTTATAATATTTAAATAAGGTTTTAGTTAAAAAATCAGTTCATACTCTGCAAAAAGAATATAATAAAGAAGTCTAGACGCATATTATATTATGAATATTTTTCTTTTTGAACAGTTGCATAAAAATAATTAAGGAACTAATTAAATCTATCAATTGGATGATAATAATTTTATTAATTCAGTTTTTGAAGGTGTAAAACGATGCTCTGAAATTCAGATATTTCATTTTCCTCAAAATTTATAAAATGTTTGAATTTGCTGAAATAATATCCAAGCAAGCAGCTGATGATGATGCACAAATTACCTGTATAGGTTCGAGATCCATATCAATATCAATGAAGTTTTCCTGTACAGTTTCGAAACAATTCATAGCCCGTTGCACGTCACTTAACTCTTTTACAGGAAGATTTATTATTCTATCTTTGTCATGCATGAAATCCGAAATTTCATTGGCTCGGTTCAGATATTTCCGGTTAATAGAATTTCCATATAAAGTGAACCAGCGTCGAACTTCGGTTAAAAGGCGTTCAGTTATTCTATCTAGAATATAAACGAAAAAATGAATTAAGATTCTTTTTAACACTTGGCCAAAAATGGTTGTAAGTTACCACAGCCACAGTTTACTTTATCCTTTCATCAATTTTGTTCTGAGGTAAAGAAGAAAATAGACAGACTCTTAAAACAAACTTACAAACTCCTTTCAACTGATAAAACGTGAAAATATACTTGTTTCATCACCCATCCCAATGGACTTGTCCAGTGTAGTTTTTACAGCAAATTTCCGATTATCGACAGGGACATAATTTTCTTAATAAACACTTGCACCGCATTGGTGTAGCTACTAATGATGTCCGTCCTCTGTGCTCGTCAGGTGAAGCCATGGACTTTTTACATCTAATTACATGCACTACACTTGATTTTATGACTTTTAATTCTGACAACTTTACCAAGTCTAAATTTTATTGGGCTACTAGAGTTCTTACAGCGGATATCGTTACAGTTTGATGAAGGAAAAGAAAAAAAAATTCTTTTTACGCAGAAAAAGAGCTACTAAAAAATTTCTTTATAGGAAAAGAAATCTATTCGTTGAAATATATATATATTTCTATTTTGCAATTAAAAAATTTTTAATTATAGATTAATATTTAATGAGAAATAATAAATAAATATTTATTATTTTGAACAATGAAAGATAGTACGTATCGAGCATGCACATATTTAAGAATAAAAATATTTTCATTAAATTCAAAATAAATTACCTCATTTTAACAATTTAACTCAGAATGCTTTATATTTACTTCAGATTTTGTATAACGGTGATTACCGGACCAAAATCAGCTGATTATATGCTACAAAAATTAAAATTTTCGGCGTGCGGATTATAGGCCGTTGCGGACGTATCGGTGAACTTTTATTCATTTATTTATTTATTTTGGAAGTTCATAGAAATTAATTCTATAAAACATCACCTAAAAATACCTTTTGGAAACAAAATTCATAAAATTGTGTGTGATAGAAAAATAAACAATCTTCTAAGCATAAAGCAAGGCACCAAGGCGTTGAGCAATGAAACGCCGACCAATTATAAACCTCAGACGTACAGCATTGAGGCATGTGATTGGCTAACACTTTACGTCTTGTCGCTCAGCGCTTTGGTGTGTATGCGGGTTAAAAAAAAAAACACATGAAAGAAGGAAAAGAGCCAACTTTTACAAAATGAGACAATTATACATTGGCGCATGCTAAAAGATGAAAAAGGCCTATAATGAGATAATAAAAAATAATTATAAACACTTTACAGAAGGCCAAAACTGTGTTAATTAACTGTGATATTGATAACGATTTTCATCACTGTATTAAATATGAAGATAACAAATCGACAGAAAATGTCTTCTCTTTTGTTTTCATCATAATTTTTAATCGAGCTATCTTCTTTACGGTTTTCATACCATTAAGTTTGACATAATTTTCGTATATAATTGTGACCATCAAAAACTCCTTTAAAACAGAAAAATGTTTTGGGGGAAAACGGACCTTAAATGGTATAGTTCGACCATCCATTGCGTAGAAAAACGCAACGAAAATGGACGAATTGATTGTTTGATAGGGGTGCTGGTCAGACATATGTGAAGCAAAGAAATTTTGGAAGAAAGAAAAAAATAGTTCAATTATTAATGTGAATTTTTTTTTTTTTTTTCATCTTTTTTTTTATATCAAAATTTTTTGAAATTCTTTCTATCTTCTATTCTTTTTTCAAACTCAAATTTTTAAATTATTAAAAATTAAAATCGTTTTTTTATTTTATTTTTATTTATTTATTTATTTTGAGTAACTAGTATCGCTGTAAAAACAACTTTCTCCCCTATTCTCTGCTCTTTTACACAATGGGTAACACAATGGTAAGTATAACATGATACACCATATCATACATAATATGGTATATGCCATAGTATGACACTTAAAAGAACAGGCACTAATCACTTGCTGATCATACAATATCATTTTTTTTGGGGAGGGGGCAAAATTACGCTTGCGCGGTTGCGACACTGTGAATAAATTACGGGAATTGTGTTGAATTGCAAGTAATTATGGTATTTACAACATTATAAGAATTTATTACATCTCTAGAGTTGTAAAAAGAAATCTGTGCTAATGAGGATATTTACAACATCATTTTCCTTTTTTTATTGTGTACTGTATCTCTCTCTGTGTAACCAATTTAAAAATAAATCAATTGTCTAAATGTTTTCAAATCAAGCTTTACGATGAAATATTAAACACGAGTCATTGTGGATTCTATTTTAACAGTTTAAATTAACAATAGACATGCGTAAGGTAAAAATTTAACTAGCTGCTAGACAGATGAAACATCAAAACTGAGACACAGCTAATTAACAATGATTAAAATTTTTATAAAAATATCTAATTTTATCACAGCTCTTACGTTCTTCATGAGTGAGAATAGTTAATGAGATTAAACAGCAGTTTCCCCCATATTTCATTAAAGCTTTAGTATCAGCATGATTCATTGAAATATTTGGCTAATAAATCGATAAAAATAATTAGCAGTATTTAAAAAAAAAAACAAGCTTAGAATTTGGTGAAAAATATATCAAAGAGTCAAACTAATTAAAAATAGTTCTTTCATTTATTCAAAATTCTTTTAAAATTATTTTCTGGTGTAAATCCTTAAAAATAGCAGTTGATCTATTTAATTTATTAAAAAAAGTTTGGAAGAATTAAAATTAAAAAAAAAAAAAAAAAAAAAACTTGATCTCAATTTGACAAATAAAAATATATTGTTAGTTTCTTTGCATAATTTTATAAATGTTTTTTTCTTGTTGAGTAAATGTTGTTTGACTAAAAATATTAACAAAATGTAACCGTAGTTCCACCTGCCGTGTTCCCACCTGTAACCGTGTTTCCTCCTATGCACTGCTGAAAAGTTCATTAGGTAATGAACCTCTCGCCCGAGAGGACGTATTGCGCACCTGGCGCTGAATGAAAATCTCTCATCCCGAGAACTAGTAGTGGAATCCTTCCACGTAAATATAAGTATATGTCTTTAAAGTGTTACCGTTGTATAGTATTAATCTTTGTACTATGTTGTGCTCGTGTTTGTGGGCTTGTAATTAAAGTGGTGTGTTTTTGTTAAATTAGTGTTCTTGTGACCTAGCCACACCCAGATCCAGCTGCACAATAAAAAACTATGGCATCTACTAAAATAATAAATTCATTTTTGATTTATTTTACCAAATAATAATTGTAATGACTCTAGTAGATGGATACTCACCAGTCTGCAATTCAAACCCTGCAATTGTATATGAGAAAGGAATTTCCGAAATATCTTTTCTAAACTCGTGTAGAATTCAAGTTTGCGTTTTAACTCATAAATATCATGAAAGGGATTTTTTCCATAAATTCCTAGGGGAGAAAAAAATGAAAATAAATATGTAAAAAAATGAACACCAGATGAACTTGCATTAAATTAAAAAATTATGCAAATAATAAAAAGGAAACATGAAATGAAAACCTGAATTTGTTTTTCTCTATCTTGAGCCCAAACATGTTCAAATTGCAAAAATATTTTGTAAACTTTAGATATTTCAGGTTGAATACTCTTGCCAGCACTGTCTAAGAAGGCAAGATGCCTTTGCAAGTCAGAAAGATCAAGAACTCTGCGATGAAATGTCAATCTAATTTCGCCAGGTTGCAGAGGTTTTTGTGGCCTTTTAACTAGTGAAAGAAAAAAAAAATTGAATTTTTAATTAGAACTGAAAAGAAACTTGAATTTAAATCTTGATTTTAAAAAAATAAACTTACTTTTTGGAGGTATTTAAAGATAGTTGAGATCTATTATTTAAATGATATTAATCAATTTTAAATATATATTTCACATTCACTCTGCTTTTAATCAGCAATTAATTATCTTTTGAAAAATGTGCAGTTTACTAAGACGAATGAAGCGAATCCTTATACTAAGAAAGCAATTTTTACATTTTTGTGATGCATTTCACAAAAAAAAAAAAAAAAAAAAAACTAAATCTCTTCACTTGAAAATTATTATATCAATATATATGTCGAAGTGTGTTACCTACAACTATTTTTGCAAGAAGCATTGAGTAAAAAAATAAAATTTTCATAAGATAAAATTGATTTTTCATAAATGCCACATATGTATGTAAAGATTTTATCAATTTTAAATAGTATCATCCACAGATGCCAGCACATGACGTCCTGCTCGAAATAAAGCTCTTGTGACTTAAGACGGGAAAAGTGAGAACGGCGCAAAATTATCAAACGGTAGTATGTAATAGAGTTCTTAATTTTAGAAAATTCCACGAAAACAGTGGTTTTCTGGGGTAAAGAACGTGAGCATAATTGCTCATTACAACGTGAATGAAGAAATTATCATGAAGAACAACTTTCACATCAGTATGATGTCGATTCAACGAATTTTTTCAAAAATTTGAAAATTCTGGAAAAATTCCATTTAAAATTTCATAATGTCTTTCATCGTCGGTGGTTTGATTTAAAATTACAAAAAAAGACTATTTTGGGAAGTATGCCATAAACATAACATAAAAAAATGAATTAAATTGATGAATGAATTTAATGAATGAATGAATTTTATATATTGGTGGTAATAATTAATGAATTTTTATTACCACCAATATGGATCCTCGTTTTCAACCAAATGGCTTGATAAAATTAGCTTTGGTTGAAAAACAGAAGTTAATTTTAGCATTGAGAGTAATAACATTGCTCAAGTTCACACAATCTTCTCAGTCTATCAGGTTAAAAGATGGTCAATTTGGTCATTGTGGACTAATAACTAATTTTTAATCGTTTTTTTTTCTTTTTTTTTTTTTTTTTCTAATTTTCATAACGGAAATTCTTCATTTAGAATTGTATTAGTACTTATAATGCATTACCTATAAAACTAATTTTCAAATAAATACGTGAAAATTATTAGCACACTTTAATAAAAATTAAACTTTAGACTTTTTAGATTAACCTTTTAAGTAATATAACTTTTTACATCAATAAAGACAAAATAGTTTGTAGAAATCACTTATAGTTAGTATAATTCATTATTATTTGAAATTTTCAAAATTCATAAAAAAAAAACTAAATCTAGAAAACTTCCAATGATTCAGAAGTCTCAAAAAATATTTTAATCTACCTTAAAAAAATGTTATTAATAAAGCAAGCAAATTTCGTGATGCATCATATGTCTGTAGCAATAAATAATTATTTAAACTATTACTATTATTGTGTAGACTTCACAAAAATGCCTTCATACTTGATAATTAAATAAAAACGAAAGTTACCATTCGTCACGTTCTCCCGTCTCACAGCAACTTGGTCTATCGTTTTTGTATAACTGAGACGCCACCATTGAGAGATGCTTGCAAAGTAATCATACTAGGATCGATGGCCTGAAATGCATTTTAAACAATATAATTTACATAATATAGAAGTCGCATACTATTAGTATATATATATATATATATATATATATATATATATTAAATATATAATTAAAGCTAGTGGGTAATGGTGAGAATGCAAGTAAAATTTTTATATTTATTAATTTAAAATCATTATTATGAAAAATACATCTGAAATAGTTTTCAAAGAAAATAAAGTTCATAGAAAATGCGAATTTAGTTTAATAATCTCATAAAATGAAACATTGTTAATACTGAATTTGCACAATTTTGGTATATGTGTAGCAAATCACAGAATTAAGTATGCAACATTTAAAATATATATATTAAGTATGCAACATTTAAATTATATATAAAAAAAAAAAATTTTTATGCAAAAGACGTTATTTTTGTTTCATAACTTTCAAATAATTTAGTTTCGAAATTCTATTTTATGTTCATGTTTATATCTTTCTTTTTGCTAGATTTACGTTTATAATAAGCAAAATGCTCTATATCTTTTTGCAATATTTAGATATACATTTCAAATTGTTCTCTATTGTATTTGATTCCATTTATCTTTTTTACATTTTCTAATATACACTCAAGAGCCAAAACATTATGACCACCTATCAATAACGAGTTGGCCCACCTTTGGCGCGCAACACAGCTTCAACCCGCCTTGGCATGGATGCCACAAGTCCTTCGTAGATGACCGGAGACAGATTGTACCAGATGTTTAAGCAACGGTCACGCAAATCCGAGATATTCGAATTGGTGGTCTTTGAACTCTGAGCTGCCGTCCCAGGACATCTCAAATGTGTTCTATCGGATTGAGTTAGGCGGCCAGGACATTAACTGGAATTCAGCATCCAGTTCCTGGAACCACTCAATTCAATTTTAGCCTTGTGACAAGGGTCGTTGTCCTGTTGGAACATTCCATTTCCAGCTGGAAAAACAGAGCCATGTAAGGGTGCAACTGATCCGCAATGATGTTCAGATACCATGGTCTGCTCTATCACAACCACGGATCCCAGAGACGCCCAAGAGAACGTCCCCCAAAGCATAATACCGCCACCACCGGCCTGTGTATGACCTACTGTACATTGAGGGAGCAACTGTTCGCCAGGAAGAAGGAGTGTCCTGACACGGCCATCGGCGTGATGAATGACAAACCGTGATTCAACTGACCAGGGCAACTCTCTCCCACTGATCCATGGACCAGTCACGATGTTCCCGGGCCCAGCGCAGGCGCAGTTGGCGATGACGCTTGATCAGCAAAGGTACACGAGTGGGAAGTTTGCTGCGTAGCCCCATATCCAACAGTGTCCGCTGAACAGTGTGCTCCGATACTATTCTACTTGGCCCTGCATTGTATTGGGCTGTCAGCTGAGCCACTGTCTGGCTCCGGTTTTTGCTTCACCATGCGAGACAGTCTCCGACGACCTTTTTTCTTTGATAGCGTGTGGACGTCCAACACCATGTCGTCTACTACTGGTTTCACCGTCATTCATCCACTTTGCATAAGTACTAACAACTGTAGATCGCGAACAACCCACGAGTCGTGCAGTTTCTGAAATACTTGTTCCGAGCCTTCGAGCCATTACAATCTGCCCTCTATCAAAGTCGCTTAGATCCGCAGCCTTTCCCATCACACACAGAAGTAAGTGAAAAGAATGATTCTTCAGACTCTCCGGCAGCAGTTAAATACCACTTCCGCTTGATCACGTGCCTTCCGCGTCATCCAGGCGAGTTCATTGCAAAATGTAGGGGTGATCATAATGTTTTGGCTCTTGAGTGTATATATTGCATGACTCCAGTTCGTGGCAGTCGAGCTAGAACCCGCAGCCCGAACGCGAAACGGCTGTGACGACGAGAGAAAAACCTGAACGACTTTTTGCACATTTGACTCTTCGTTAAGTTTTGTTTTTCACTCCCTGCATAGAAATTCGATGTGGATTTTTAGTGACAAATTTGTCGCAAAGGTACTCGAAAAGAAATATCCAGAGTCCAAGAAAAGGTGTCGAAATCGAAGATAAAAGCAATGGTCACTTATGAGAAGAGGACACACGTGAAAGAGTAGCTTCAAAGTCAAGCGGATTTATTTGACATATTTGTTAATGCTTAAAAGTCCTCTGTAAATAGTTTATAGTTAATTTGTTTATGTTATATTGATCTTTAAGCAAGATGTTTCAGGTGTAAATATAATTCATCAAATAAATGCGTTATATATTCTGTATTTAAAGGTAATAAAAAAGCGAAAGTTCTTTGGCATAGAAAACAAATTATAAAAATTAAAAATTTAAGAAAAAAAAAAAAAAAACCTATTATTGATAACATTTGCTCTTTTATAAAAAGAAAAAAAAATTTAACAAGGTTTTTCTGATTAATGGTAAACATCTTAAGAATTCTTTCAGAAACGAACTCTTATTTTATGCTTCTATAGATAAAAAAAAAGTTTAAAAAAAAAACCTATAAACATTCTTTACAAGGCATATGACTAAAAATAAGAAAGAACAATATAAAAAATATATTCAGGCATAAAAATTCAGAAGAATATGCAACTGCATATTGAATATTCCAGACACTCGCACAATTATAATACAAATTTAATACGTATAGCAACCTCTCTTTTAATCGGTACATTCTATAATCTGGCACTGATAGAGGCTTCGCTGTCTTATATTTTCGTATGGATTAGGCCGTTTGTGGATCATGAATGCCAGATGGCGACATAATGTTGCTCACGTTTTCATTAAATATATACACATTAAACATGTACGTATTTAATATTAAACACCTAAAATATTTAAGTATTTTACCAGTTTAAATCTTTAACAAAGTGTTATGTCTTTAATATCAACCTTAAAAATATATTGGTGATTGATAATCCAGCAAAATCGCTCATCTAAATTAGTAATTGTATATAATCAAAATTTTTTACTAATATATAACTTTATAACACCTAAACGTTTCTCGACTAGCCCAAATTTCTTTACATCCAGAGAAGATTAAAATTTCAATTATTTCAAGAAGAACGCTAAGTGTTACATTCTAGTAAAAAGAAGATTGGAGTTCAACTACATAAGATTATTTATTTTATACAACGCAAAGCAACGGCTACAACACAAATCCTAAACTACAACTTTTAAAAAAGATGGATCCCTTCAAGGCTACCACACATCCAGAGTCAACATTAGTCTCACAAAAATTCAGACTGAAACTAAACGCTATAAAACTTACTTTTTAGAAAATATTCATAGATTAATTTAACAATTAGAC
Source organism: Caerostris extrusa (assembly GCA_021605095.1). Taxonomy (NCBI): domain Eukaryota; kingdom Metazoa; phylum Arthropoda; class Arachnida; order Araneae; family Araneidae; genus Caerostris; species Caerostris extrusa. The sequence goes on along the minus strand of BPLR01014997.1, from coordinate 53,639 downwards.
AAAAAAAAATATTTAGTTTTTGTTTTACACTTAATAAGTTCAAGTATGTAGAAAATCAACAAATTTTAAGTTACATTAATTCTGTATTAAGGAACACAGAAACAAACACTAACCACAGTATTATCTTGAATAACAAGGTATGTCAAAAAGAGCATGAGTTCCTTCTGGTTTTGAATTTTCCGCTTGTTTTATGATAGGTTTAATGCGCCTAAAAAATTGTTAGATGAAATTAGCTCTTTCTCTATATGCATATTTATGGCATGCTGACGTTTTTTGTTGAAAACTAATTATAAAATTTTTAATGAATTTTTTTTTAATTTAGTTGAATTTTTGAACTGAATTTTTTTGAATTGGATTTTTGAATTTTTTAAATAAATGCAATAGAAAGATGCAATTATTTTTGTAAATTACATTTAATTTATAAATGAGCATATCAAAATACAATATTTAAAAAGCACAAAAAAATAAAAATATGAAAATCTAATCTTCTAAGAATCATTTAACGAATTTTGTTTTAATTTGAAACAATAAATTTTCAAATAATTCTTAATATTTCTTTAATTATTCCCATTCTGTTTTTATAATTCTTAATGCTAAAAAAAAAAAAAAAAATAAAAAAAAAATTTCAATGTAACCCATTTTTGGTAATTTTTAAATTTTAAATTATTAATATTATTTCTATTTTTTTTTTTTTTTTTTTTTTGCAGCCTGTTATAAAAGCCATATATAAAAACAATTTTAATATTTATTTCACAAAAACTTTGAAATGAACTACATGGTAATTTATTCAAATAAATTAATTATTCACTATTGATTTGAAGGCAAAAGTAAAATGAAAAACTAAAAAAGTTATTGAATATGACTACTTATAATGATTAATAATATAGATATATATATTACATATAATATATCTATATTAATATGAGTAACATATTTAATACATTATTTAAAGATTTTATACAGCAAATTAAGAAAATGGGGTTTTTCGACTTAAAAAACAAAATATATTAATAAACAGCAATTTTTTCTTCACATTTACACACTACATTTAAGTAATATAATTAATTTTTTTTTAAAAATACTTTCAATTACTAGAATTAAAGTATTTAAATTTAAAAATATTATTATCATAATTATATTACAAATGCTATTATCAAATATCTATTCACTTTTAGAGTACAGAAAAGATAAAAAAATGTTTTTTACCCTGAATATCGAAAACAGATGATAACGTATCTAAAGATTTATTTGCACTTTTTCCAAGAGCTTTTGCTAACAAGATTTCAAAATGTTCTAATAGACGTTCCTTTTTCTTCCTCAAAATGTATTCTATCACCAGATCCTATAACTAAGATTAATATATATATATATATATTGTTTGTATCTAATTATAATAACTTATTTTATATCAGTTTCAAAATATTTTAACATTAAAGAAAATATTAAATAATTAGGAAGAGTTCAGCAATATTATGAGTAAACTATTTTAAAAAGGCGTGACATGAAATTTTTCAGTTTTTAATTTATTTTCATAAAATTTGGGACTCTAAATACATACTGTATTAAAATTACCAAGTTTTATGAAAAACATTCATAATTAATGATTTTTTTTTATTTCAAAATTGTGCCTATTAAAAGTAGCAATAGCTCAACAATTTTTATTCTGGATATTTAATATTTTAATATATTAATAATACAACATAAATTAGCATGGTTTTTCAAAACAAATAGATATAATTTAGAGGGAGAAAATTTTACCAATGACAAATAATTTGGGGAATATCTCAAGGTTTGCTAGATAAATTTTCAGTGCTACAGTTTAAAAACATATATGAATGTGGTCATTCATACCATATTATTTCGGCATGCATATGGAAATAATTAACTAAATCAATTGAAAACTAAATTGACTGAAACATTTTGCATTACATTATTGTTGAAAAATCACATTTTTAGAAAAAGTTTTAAAGGTTATTTTAATAAAAAGGTTTATTTGCTAATGTTGTAATTATAATGAAATTCTGAAAAATATATCCTTTTATATGCATTAGTAATTAGGTGTCATGTTATGTTTTTCATAATAAATTAAATTACGAATTATGAGTACATAATAATGTATAAACATATGTTATTTTAAATGAAAAATACTAAATGACTAATACTAAATTTATCTAGAATTTTGGTGGATTTTAATGTTCACATGCATTTTGGAGTCTCCTTGTTTTATTTCAATATCTATAACAATGAAGTTATGTACTTATCTGAATGAACTGAATTTATTATAAATAATGATCAAACAGCAATGAAATTTAAAAATTTTATACAAAATTTATGAAAATACTAATAAAATCCTTTTTAACAAAACTTTGTTAAAAGAACACTGTTGACTAATATTATACAAATATTTAATAATACACTTTAGTTTATACAGGTTCAGCAGTCCAAGTTCACATTCATGCAAACCAAATTCACCTTTTTGCAAATCAAATTAAACATTTTGTTTATCATACCTTCTCAAAATTAAGGTTTTATTTTATATTAATTGTACATATGTGTGTTTATAAAGATGTATGTGCATTTGTACATCTAAATATGTATTTGGTAAAGATGTAATGCTTAAATTGGGTAAAGATGTATGCTTAAATTGTATGTATGTATGCATGAGGCCATGCATACATTATTCTGGGTTGTTGTGTTTTTCAGTAAAAATGACTATGTGTATCCTCAGTTACAAGTGAATATTTATTTGCATATATATTTGTACTCTATATGCATTTACCCATGTGTAGATATTTGCAAATGAGTATTTATATGTATATGAGTATTGTGTATATGTGTGCATGTATATGCATTTCAGTATATAAGAATGTGCATGTTGTGTATATATACATACATGATGTTAAATGTATGTGCTTATGTGAGTGGATCAGCATATATATATTTGCATATATATATATGTATGTATGCATGCATGTTTCTGCAATTGTATTTATGTATGTATGTTTGTGCATATGTAAGCTCATAAAATTGTTCATGTGTGTATGCACTCAGGAGAGTTCATTAGAGTAAGTGTGCTCATGCATGTTAAACTTAAAGAAATAATACAGTAAATAAAATAAAGATTTTTCTCAAAATTATGAATAAAATTTTTTATGTATAAAAAGTTTTAAATAAAAATTTATGATTATAAAATATAAATAAAAGAAGAATAAAAATAATAATAAATAACATAAAAATGATAAGATGACAAAATATAGGTAATAGAAAATTACACATAATAATTATAATTCGGATAAAATACATTTTGAATGCAATTTCACGAAATCACTACTATTAATATATCAAACTAAAGTTCTATTAAAAAGTTAGTTAACTATTATTTGAAAACAATTTCAATATAATGTTAGTTTGTAAATAAGAATTCTTTCTTAAAGAAGAAAAATATTTTATTAATTGTTGATCTAAATGAAATTTAATACAAAAAATTTTAAGCTAAATATTATTAAAATAATCAAATGACCTTACTATTGAGAGGGTTTAAATTTTTTTGTGTACCCCCATATAAATCAACATCAAAACATTCATGATATGCTAATTTTCCTTCTTCTAACAAAAAACAATAATAGTTCATCAACATTCTTATCAAAACAGAGACATTTAAAGTATAACGTTTCTTCACAAGATTTGGATATTTCCTGTGAAATGAAATATATTTCATGGGTTTTTAAAATACGTAACATTTTAATACAACAAAACAATAAATGCTATCATACTAAAAACATTCTAAAAAAGATATATGAATTAAAAATGGAATTGTATAATTATCATTTTATCTTTAAAAACGAGTAAATAATTTTTGCATCAAAATATAGAAACAATCTAATTTTTTTTTCACATAAAAATAATTGTATAATTTAACGTTGTCATCATATACATTATTATTCAATTTAAAAAAAAATTTATTTACAATTCCAAACTATTTTTTAATAATGTACATTAATATTTTAAATCACATATTATATATTTCAATTTAAAAAGTATTTATTATAATTATTAGATCAGAAAAAAAATATGTATGTCAGTCTATAGCAAATTAGTTCAATATCAATCAATAGCATTTCTTATTAGCGATTTACAGTAATATCAAAATATACGGTTATATGCCTTAAAACAAATAATACAACTATGTATAACATATGTTAAGAAAACAATACTTTTGAAAAATATGTTATTTACTATTAAGAAAATAAATAATTAATTAAACATTATTAATATTAACCTACTTCAACATAACTAACAAACTCTTCAGGGTCGCATGGTTGAGAAGGTAATTTAAAAAGAGAGATATTTTGTATGTCGTCCAGCAAAGAATTTAATCTTGTTGAATTAGTGTCAGTTGCCTAAAAAATATGCATATGTTAATCATTCATCACCATTAATAATAGTAAAAAAATTTTAAGTTATTGAAAAATTCCATTAACAAATTTTCTGAAAAATATCAAGATAATAAGTTTTATTTTAATAAGCAAGCATTGAAAATATTTATATAGAATTATGTTTTATAACTAGTTCTATTTTCCAAAAAATTATAATAATAATAGTAATATTTTCTGGGGTCAAATTTTGAGACTTTGAATATGTGCACAAAAACAACCATCTAATTAATTTAATTAAAAATAATTATTTCATTTTTAATTAAGAAAAAAAGTTAAAGAAAAGAAATGCTATTAAAATATTTAAGAATCAACAAGGAAACTTTTTGCAAAAATAATTAACAGTAGAAAATGTTTGGTTAAAATTACTTTCAATAAAAATTTCCTTTCTGAATTATTATACAACTAAACATTAAATTTAACTTAAAAACAAGGTGCATGACCAAGCAACTTATAATGCTTTTAAATTAATCATATTTCAATTTGAAAAAAAAAAAAAGAATTTTTTTTTTTTGGTTTATTATATCTTTTTTGTATTCAATTTTTTTTATGCTTTTTTTTCCTAGGATAAAACAAACAATAGGTTACTTAAAATGAACTTAAAACACCAAAAATATTTTTTGTTTCAAGTGATTCTTAAATTTAATGTAAATTTTGCATACCTTCCATTTAACAAATTCTAGATTCTCAATATTTTTCTTTACATTTGCAATATAATCATCAATCTTCGCAGATAGCCACTGCAAATAAGTAACTCTGGTCTCAGTGCACATTCAACCTATGAGAAACATACAGAAATGAATAAGAATGAAAATAAAACTTAAAATCTTTACTCTTTAAAACTTATTTACTTACTCTCTTTATCATAGGGGAAATGAGGGTTCAAAAATATGAGGTATTTCAGAAATTGCTACTTTAAAGTTTTGCAGAGTTCCTAGGTTAGATAAAAAAGTTAGGATTAATTATTAAAAGCAATAGAACAGAATAATTAAAACAGAAAATCCCTATGAATATTAAAAACAAATATATACAATTTATTGTATGAATACTGAAATGGAAAATAATTTAATAAATAATACACATTCATTTACTATAGAATGTTTTTTCTTCATTTTTTATTGGTTAAATAAAAATTACAAAGTGAAGTCTAAAACTGATTAAAAAACAAACAAATTATAAAAGATGATAAATTTTAAAATATGATTAAAAATTAGATCTGTTTAAAATTATAAAATTTTTATGAAAAACGACAATGAAAAACTAATTTATACGATATCCATTCACTTAAAATAATTATAATCTTTTAAAAAAGGGTTGAAATAATTGTAATACCTGCATTTTAACTTTAGATCTCAATAGCTTGTCATAATTAGCAAGAAGAAACTTTCCTTCATCAGGTATATTTAGTTGTAATTCTATCATTGACCGTGAATCTTGGAGCATCATATATAAAGTATCAGTAAAATTAATTTCCCAGTCTTCAACATCAGTTTCAGTAGATTTTGTAACCAGAATTGATTTTTGAAGTTCTAAGAACATAAATATCCATGAAAAAAAAATTTATTTTAAAATTTATTATTTTACTTACAGTTATATACAGTCCAGTAAAAATCTGAAGCAAAAAGTATAAACAAATAAATATGACTTTTATTGTTTTGATAATTTTCTGTAACTATATAAAATCTTTCTTACAAAAGGTATCTTTGTTACAAAATGTTTCTTAAGATAAAAATTTAATAGATTTCAGTTTAAAGTTTTTTTTTTTTTTTTTTTTTTTTTTTTTCAAAACCACGGTTGCTAACATTTTATGGGTAATTTGAGAAGAGATCTCACGATTTTAAATATTTATCTAAGCACAACAATACAAATCAAGATAAAAAATTTATTTGTCTATAAAATTTTTTACCATGTTTTAAGACCACATTACAATTCAGCAATCAAATTTCTAGTCACAGTAATAAATGTATTAAAAATAAATTTTTTCTTATTGGAGTTTCTTTGCTTTATTATCACTTTACATTTTTCAGTCGTCTAGTTTCATGTCACTTTTATTTTTCAATAAAATAATTTTTAAAACTAAAAATCTTTTATTTTATAAGATACATTATTGTCAAATAACAATCAAATGTTCACCATTAAATCTTTTTCAAATGTATATGCTTTATAACAATAATGAAGAAACATTTTCATTTTAAAGAAAATGTTAAATCATGCAAAATTACCATTCAAAAGTAGTTGGCAACATTGTGAAGCTATTTAAATAAAAATAAACAAAAACATGTGAATATACATTTCATTTTATAATTTTGTTAATTGAAAATATAAATTTAAAGTTCAAAGAACACCTTTTTTAAAAATACACAAATGCAAATTTAAATTACAAATACATTCAAATGCTTATATAAATTAAAATTCTATACAGTAAATGAAAAAAAATTAAAGCAAAACTTGCAATATTATTTAAACTTTATCATAATCGAAATGATTCAATACATTTTAAGCTATCGATTAAACATAAAGAAACTAATATTTTGCATTAATATAAATCCAAAATATGATTACCCCCATACCTTTAGTGGCAGTTTTAATTTTCGACAATAAGCATTATGATGAAGAATCATAAACTCTGTTAATATTTCAGCTAACAAATTGTAAGTCTGAAAACCGTTGCTGGTCTTGAATATGTAGCACTGTAATATAGGGCTAAGAAAATAACACAAAAAAAAGTAATGAATACTTCAAATACTTTAAAATAAAAATATGTATTATAAATACAATTATAAAACTCAAATAAATCATAAATTAATAAAAATTATTACTAAAAATGTTATTAAATTAAAAAATAATATAATATATATATAAGACCATGAAAAAAATGGATCTTATTTCTTCCTTTTCTAAACTAGTTTTACTAATTAAAGAATTTGATAAAAAATGGAATGTAATATTGAAGATTTTCTTAATATTTTATTAAATTCTAAATTTTTTTTTATAAAAATCGAAATGTAAATACTTTTAATAATTCCATGGGTGTTTCAATTCTCTTGAATAACACTCTAGCCCAAGCAATTTTTCTGCATATGGAGGTTTTATTGTTTTTGATTGATCTGCTCCTTTAGTATTATATATCTAATAATGCAAATATGTAACTGATGAAAATTGAAAACAGATTTACAATACAGATGACAATTTGTAAACAAAAGAGAGAGAGAGAGACAAACCCTTCTAATGGTATTCAGTTCTTGTTCAAAGAATTTGAAAATATGTGTATATTGACTTGTTGTATCTAAGCCAGGTATTTTAAGATCCTCATATCTAAGAAAAATTATTCAGAAAAGAAATCATAAATACTGAATTTAAAAGGTTATAATCTTAATTTCTTAAAAGCATATCTTAACTAATATATGTTTAAAATGCATAAATTTTGTTAAGAATCATTATATCATTAAAAATACAATTTTTATGATTAGTTGTATATTGATTATTATGCATATGATGTATATTGTTTATTGTATATTGGTTATGATGCATAATGTTTATTGATGTTGTATATTGTTGTAAATTGATTACAGTTTATGTTAATCTATCTGTATATTGATGTTGCAGTTTATTTAATCATTTATTTTTTGAAACTTAATAAATATTTATCAACATAGATTTAAATAAATACTTCTAATAACTCATCTATAGCAAAAATTAAGTAATTTCACACAATAACAAAAAATGAACACCCAATTAAATTATGAAAGAAAAATAATTTTCTATGTCAATATATTTTATTTCACCTTAACAATATGAGAACCATTCTATTAGAAAATAAGAAGTAAAATCTTCAAAAATGTGTTTTTAAATAATAATTTTAATGCTTTAATATATTATGAAGCAATTGTAATTTTCCCGCATGATATATTTTGCCAAATTATCATAATAATAATAATTTGTTTATAACCAAATATTTTTACCATGAATTAGTTTTATTGAGCAACTTTCTGATAATTTGTGACTTTTTTTTTAGGTAGAGTAAAGATTTCAATCGCATAAATCAAATTGTAAAACAATTATTATCTTTATAAATTTTTGTATGCCAAAATAAAGTTCTAAAATGTTTTTAATTCAGTTCTATAATTAAGATTTAGATCAGGAAACAGCGCTCGAATTCGGCGGTTGTACGTTCTGACAAAAAAAAAAACGATGTCTCTACGATGATCATGACATCACTTTTTAAGATGCGCAACATCGCCATGGCGTCAATACTTGTATTTATAATTTTTGTTTGTTTGTTTGTGTGCATAATTGTAGCATCCAAAGCATTCTTTAAAACTGAAAACATATTGTTATTTTTATATGACAGGTATAAAAACAGAACTTTTGATTGGTATACGGTATGTCAGAAAACAGGAACGAATTACCAGCGGATTATAACACCACTGTGGATTAAATGTTTTTTTTTTTTTTTCAGGTCGGAAATTTGGCTTACGGATTATAAACAAGTTACGGCAATTATCAGGTGCTAGAATAACCTGATGAATGGCGTTCAGTTTCTGAAATGAAACAAATTAGTTGACTATAAAGTTGAAGGAAAGTTCTGCTGCCTTCACCAGGAAAGACAATGATAAGTCTGTAGGTCGTAAAAAAAAAAGTCCCTCTGTTGCATTCAAGAAAGAGAGGTAAATGGCGTGAACCCCTCGAAATACCAATCCTGATGGTATTCGTTCAAAACTGTAGTCAGGGTCGGATTTAGATGAAAAGAGGCCCTAGGCTATTCCATTTATGAGGCCCTTTCACCATCCATTTTTAAGTTTGTAAATTACATGAGAGATAATAAATACATCATTATTGTGATATATGTATATCAATATGTTAAATGAAACGTGTTGTGTGATTGGTACTAATCTTTATAAAAATGTGGCACGAATAATAAATAAAAAAGTTCTTATTTGGAATTTAAAAACATTTGGAAAACACTTATTTGGACATTTATTCTCAGTAATTCTTGTAACAATAACTAATCAAACATAACACACAACATTTACAAAGAAACAAAATTCAAATAATAAAATTCTTGACTAAGAAAATAAATATGCAATAAAAGTATCATTTTTTCTATCAAAAAATTAAATATATTCGATACATTGAAAATTAAAGCAAATTCAATTCAGATAAATTTATTTCATAATTTCACCTTATTTTCGATTCAGAGTTTAGTGTTTACTGATTTTAGAATAATGTAATTCTAATTTTTCTAACAATTTGAATGTAGACCTCTTGATCTTGAGGCCCTAGGCTGAAGCCTAGTTAGCCTATAGGAAAATCCGGTCCTGACTGTGGTAGCAAAATGTAAGTGCATTTTGCTGAACCTCTGTACTGCATCTTGTATAACGAAGTATCTGCTACATTTCAACCAGCATTTGAAACCAATAACAACATGTAATTATCCATTTAACTACATACAAAAACTCGTTATTATTAATGTAAGAAGAAAAATCTCTCAAAGAAAAATATCTGCTACATTTCTGACCACCATTCGAAACCAACAGCAACATGTACAATATCACTTTAACTACATACAAAAACTCGTTATTATTAATGTAAGAAGAAAAGAAATCTCAAAGAAAAATCTCTGCTACATTTCTGAAAGGTCACCATTCGAAACCAACAGCAACATGTAATTATCAATTTAACTACATACAAAAACTCGTTATTATTAATCTAAGAAGAAAAGAAATCTCAAAGTAAAATCTCAAGCATACCTTTTTAAAGTTAGAATGGATCGATGAACTTGTTTCACGCGTATGAATTGCTTATTTATAAAATTGTTGAAGATTTTCCTAAAAAATGACAAAAAAGTTTTTAAAACTAGATCTTCATAAACATATAATAAATTGCTTTTTAATAATTTTTCTGACTAAAATGATTCATGAATTTAAAGAAAAAATCATAACACTTATAAAATAAAAAGCTAAATAAATATTAAGTGCATTTAGTGCATATAAATCAATAGAGTAAAAGAAAATTTAATTTTTTTAAAAAACGCTATTAGCCACTCAGCGTCATACAATAATCAAGAAGCCAGCCAACTTACTTTAAGTTCTGCAATCTGATTTGTAAATTCTTTATAGTCATTATCAAAGTCCAACTTTCTGTGATCAAGAAGATCATATGTTTTCCCTTTCATGCCATTCACAATGTTATTTAATTTAGAGGAAAATACTTCAATGCCTTCGATGTGACACTTGTTTAAAACAGACATTCCATCAATAACATCGAACATTTCACAAATCTATAACAAAGGATGAAAAGAGTTAATTCTTCGTATTAAAAAAAAAAAAAATTTGTTTTTAAATCATAAATTATCTCAGTTTTAAAAAAAAAAAAATCTTACAATGAAAAAACTATATCTAGCTTTTCAAATTCTACTAATTTGTTGCGTTAAGGTCTTTGCTTTTTAAAGAAATAGAAGACGAATCAATAACAGTAAAAAAAAATTAAATGTAAGACAAGTAATGAAAAACTATCGTAAAAAATGAAAAATATTAATCAACAAAGTGATAACCGGAGAGGAATCTTCCATCTTATATGATCCTCATTAACAAATATTAACTTAGAACTGAATTAAGTTGTTAAGCTAATTTTGATTTTGTGCCTCAATGTATTAAATAGATTCCTTGATAGTTCTTGTGATTTTTTTCTCACGCTTTTAATTACTAAGGAAAGTTAATAATTTTTAAATGAAAGACTTCCAAACAAAATATATCAAGTAGTATAAATTTAATCTTTAAGTAGTTCCACGTAAAATAACATGAAACGTCGTTAATATAAAAATTTGAATAATTAATTGTGAAAGATTACTTATAAGCCGCTCGAACAATCGCCATCACATTTCTGTTATGTTCTACAGGTTTTTGTTGTTTTTTTTTCGTCGGGGACTGGGTCGTATCGACTATGTTTTATAGTAATAACCTCTGTTTGGACACGATAACAACAACAACAATAACCTGTGTTATCTATATCATTTTTATCATGTAAAAACATGATGTAAATCCATATAATATAATAAAAATATTTAAATTATTTACAACAAGATAAAAATATAAGTTATAGCATAATAAAAATACTGAAATTTGAGTTGTTAATTTATAAGATTACCTTTAAATCTATCTAATATTAGCTAAAGATAACTTTTAAACTTTATGTTGCCACTGCAGTAACTCGAATATTTGTAAGCAGCCTGGTGGCCAATTGGCTAGCGCTCTGGCCTTTGGTACCACAGGCTTCAGGTTCGAATCCTGGTGGCGGCATGGATATTTGTTAGTGGTTTGAAATCCACGTTAAACTATAGGCAATGGTCTAATCTATTGAAAGTATTGTTTCCTGATTAGTGTAATAACTTGTTGAATTGTTTATTGAGTGTCTTATTGCACATGCGGATAGTCCATTAAGACTAATCAGTCAGTGCGAGAATTACTCCAACAGTTTCTCTATTTTTCCCATTCTATAGTCCTCCCAGGTTGACTGCTGATATTTTGATGTTGCTATAAACAGCTGTCCATTCATTACTGTTAACATTATCTAATCGTCACGTCGTTTGTACCCAAATGTCCTTTAATTTACCCATCAGTTTTTCGAATGAATCCCATACTTGTGATCACCGATGTGTTCCAACAAAATAAATCGTCGAGGTATGTAGTTGCAATCAAAATTTAATGGAAGTTTTACTCATTATGTACACTAGGATTAACTATACCGGTTCCCGTTAGATCACCGAAGTTAAGCATCATTGGGCGCGGTCAGTACTTGGGTGGGTGACCACCTGGGAACACCGCGTGCCGTTGGCATTCACAAATTTGGGGCCTGAATGGCCAGAGTGTCTAGCGCTCGGTGCCACAGGTATCGGGTTCGAATCCGGGCGGTGCCATGTATGCTTGTAGTGGTTCGGAATCCACTTTAAGCCGTAGGTCCCGGTCTCCTATGACTGTAAGAGCGTGACGGAGTCAAAGTCAGACTTCTACCTACGGGTGCTTCATCACAACAGAAGCTACTTCTTTCCCCTTCAATCATGAGTACGTATGGGCTCGTGGGCTTGGCTAGCCAAGTGGGATAAGAAACAACAACAACAAACAACAAACAGGATTAACTTTTAATGAAGATTAACTTTTAAATATTATGTTGCCACTGCAGTAAACTGTAGATCCCGGTCTAATTAGTCGGTCTAGAGTGTGCAAAAAATGACCGTACAGCGACAAACCAAACCGAACATTTGTATAATTATCATCTGTGAATACATTTTCTTTGTATGAAGTTTGTTTGAGATAGGTTCTTTTAACAAATTTACTTTATACAATAGCATATCATTCTAATGCTCATGCAGAATAAATCTTTAGAATAGAAGATATTGAACAGAAATTTGCCACTTTTTTAATTAGTCTTACAAAATATTCAATTAAAAGAATGTATGAGTAAATCACTTACTGTATTAAGTCTTTTACTAAATGAACTAAATGCGCCCAACACAGGCACTTGGAAAAACTCAAAGTTTCGTTTCCCAATCTCAGATGAGACGCGCTTTCTCACTTTCTCTAAACTTCTCTTATAATTCTTCTCCAACTTCACGCATTTGTTCATTCGACTGATAGCTTCTTGGCGAGGCAGAGTCCACAAGTCAACTTTACCAGATTCGGTGATGTAGTTTTTGCAAACAACAACTATCTGGTTAGTAACCTATTAAAGACAATAAAATTCAAAGTTAATTTTTTTTTTTTTTTTTTTTTTACAACTTAAAAAAAAAAACATTTTTCAGTAATCAGGAAAATACATTAAAGTAACAACCACGAAAGAAAGAAAAAAAAAGAAATTCGTTTCAATTTTAATTCATGTACTGAAATTAAAATACAAGCAGTGGTGTTTTCCCCTTCTTTACATCATTTTTGAACTTTTGAAGTGAGATATAAAAATTAAAATCATATTACAAAATAATTGGTACATAATTATGATTTAATAAACAGAGTAACAATCCGGAACAGTAATTCTTAATTTAAAAGAAAGCTTTGGCTTAATTAAAATTATTTAAAATCATAGGCAACTGTTATATAAGATATACCAGTTATGCAATCCTTATAAGATAAATTAATAATGTATCCGTTCTTCCTACGCACTACAAAGAGCGCCCCCTGTGGCTTTCAGTAGAAATAGCCAGTAGGCCTCGAGACTCTCACCGAGAGGAAGTACAGCGCAACCGGTGCTGAAGCTGAGAAACGTTTAGTTTACCGACTCTCACCCCAGAGGAAATATATTTAATGCAACCCTGCATATTAATTGGTCTACAGACTCTCACCAGGAGGAAGAATTATATTTCGCATCCAGTGCGTAACTGAGTATCTTTATTTTCGGCTTATTCTTAGAGTCCTTCCCCGAATCTATAATGATATGTCTTTAAAAGCGTTAAATATTGCATGTTTTAATTGTATTGAGTAATGCTTTTAAAATAACTGTCTATAAAGCTGTTGAGTTCTCAAACCTGTGTCTCAAGTCGCAACCCAATCACACCCAGATATAATTCAGCTGCACAAACCCACAACACTACAATTATAAAAATCTTATCATTGATAACATGACTATTGATAATAGGCTTCCTTTTCTCAAACTGGCTGTGTAAGTGTTTGTAATACTTATTTGAAATAGTAATATACATTTGGCTCTCATTAAAATGGTCCCCAAAGGGTAATTTCCCTTATTTGAGAAACTCTCTTTTGGTTTTCCTGAATAGGTTAAATCTGCAACTGATAAAATTGTAGAAGATAAATTCAGACTTCATATTAATTAAATATTTTTATTTTTAAAACCTGTTAAAAAGCCATCTAAATTAAAAGTTGTTGTTTTTTCAATCAATTTTTTTATTATTATTTTTTTTTAATATTTTGATGGCATTTTGTTTTGCAAACCTTATATATTTTAAATCTTTGTTATTATCATATAATGTTCACATTTGATTGATATTCTTCGTGATTTGCAGTGCAAAAAGCAGATAGGCAATTTAAAAACAACGTTTTCTAGAGAGAACCCCGCCCCCCCTCTCTTTGGATTTGACAACATTTTGCCAACGTAGCAAATTAAAGTTAAAAGAAAATACCCCAAAAACTAAAAATACTATCTCGGATTTCTCAATAAATGCAGAATCCGAAGTAAAAAGAGTGTAATTATAATCTTTAAAATGCTTAAAATTGTAATTGTTTTTACTTTGAATATTTTTGACAGTTTTTTTTATTTTTTTATTTTTAAGAAATAATTATTTCATTTAATTGTACTGACAATTATTTTTACACCAGAAGGTGTATTATTCATTAATGTATTCCATTTATTTCGATTTTCCATTGTTGTTTAACAGTACAAATATCGTTTTTTATATACATCGCCTTTTAGAAGGAAGAATTATTTAAAGTAGAGGTCTCCCAAACTTTCCAGCTTTAGGGCCGTTGATTCAGTAAGTGCTACCAAAACCGTTTTAATTTTCTGCCATTATCTATAATTTCTAGTTCAATCGCCGAGTACGCGCTCTGAATGAGCATACGGTTGCTAAATTCGCTGGTTCGATTACTGCAATCTCTTTTAATAATTGGTACAAGTAAAATTGATCCACAACTACAAACTATTGTCAGTGAAAAATTACTTGGGATTACATAAATCTCATTAGTATTTTTTTACAAATGGATAGCCCGCGGTTTCATTCGCGTTAATTTAGCTTTTCGTTCCTGACGGATTTTCAGGATAAAAATCTATGTTTGATTCAGGATATATACATTCCAAACATCGATATACATACATATGCGATACTCTTCATCAACATAACTACAAGGTAACAGCGGGATGTTCACTGGTTTATAATGCTAGTGAGATTTATTTCAATTATTTGTTAGTTGTTATGCTTAAGTTAAATTTTCTGTGTGTGCTTATCATTAAGCTTTACCTAGCAAGTCAATAAAACCAAGTTATTATCATTCTGTGTTTTTTTATCCAACTTATTACAGCAACAATAAGCTATTCGCTGTCGCGGGGATTTGGCCCGCGGGCCGTAAGAATCCCTGATTTTAAAGCAAATGTCATTGATGGCATTGGTACAGCACCCTCAATAAAAAAAAAATTAATTTTCCACAAAATATTAAACACATGAAGAGAAAACATATTTTTGATGCATCAAAATTACAATGGTAGAGTTTTTAAATGCAATAAATAACACCACCAATAATATTTAAAAAAGGTTTTTAAGTTAAATTTTAGTAGTTTAAAAAAAAAACTTAGTAAACATCAGATAAAACTTAGTAAGATCATTTTAAAATTATTTAGCAATAAAATATAATCATATATTACTTTGAATAAGTAATTTAATAAGATCAATTTTAAGTTTCATTAAAATTAGTTAATAAAGTTTTACAATAATGAAATATATTCAAAATTGCATAACAATGATACTGAAATGTACACTAGTATTATTTGATTCAAAAATATGCAGTAAAATGAAACTTACTTTTGTGAAAAAGGACGTGATATGTTCTGGTGTATGATAAAATCTTGATATAGCATGTATCATTTGAACTTGAGATATTAGAAGTGGAATACTTTTTTGCGAATAGTTTCCTATAAAAAAAAAAATATTTTTGAAAAAGTATTATAAAATATTGAAAAAATTATAATGTAGTTCATTTTATAAATTTGTAAAAAAAAAATAACATGTTAAACTTGTAAAACATAATTTTTAAAAAATTGTAAAACATTATTAAAATTTAAAGTAGTTTTAATTTTTTCACTCCCATATACATAATTAAATTCAATAACTTATTTAACATTAATATTTTAAATAAAATAAAATATTTAAGAAAAATAATAAATAAAATATTTCGTTTGCTGTTAAAAAACTGTTTATCAAGAATATTTTATAATTGGTTAACGTAAAAATGTATTTAATTTCACAGTTATAAAAATACTAATATTATAAACGAAAACTTAAATCTTTATAAATAAACTGAAATAAATAAAATTATTCCAATTTGTTTTTACGGTATAATATATATCATTGACGAATTTTTAAAACCAATCAGCGAGGAAGAATCAGAGTAAAGTGTATTATCTAAAATACACTTTACTCTGATTCTTCCTCGCTTGGAAATTGGAATAATTTTATTTATTTCAGTTTAATACAGTAAAAAAAAAAAAAAAGTAAATGTATTAATATTTTTCATTAAATTTTTTATTAAATTCGCTCGTGGTATTTTGTCTCTATATTGAAATTTTTGAGGATGATTTTTTTAATCATTTTACAATAAACTATCGAATTTAAATTTTTGCACACACATTTTTTGTAGATGACAATGTCATAATAATATGGTAAAAAACAATCGCATTAAAATATCGCAATCGCAAGTTAATATTGCATTTTACAGGACCTTGAGTTTAGGTTGCATTTTCGTGGTTAACAAGGCAATTTTTCACTCGTAAACATAGATATTTTGAATAACACGGAGTTATGAATAGATATCAATCAGTCATCTGTGAATAACTACTACTTTTGACTGCCAATGTTAATCTATCGTATCCATCTAAGTGAAATGCAGCCAACATTATTATTTATAATAATTTTATAGAAGACTTTCCACTTTGATATACTGATAGCAGTAAAATAAATAACAAAGTTGATTTTGCCTACGTCATCTATAAAAATAGTCATGAATAAGAATGCCGTCAATACAGAATTCGTGATAAACGTATTGCGTTTATTGCCCAACTGTTATGCACTAAAGTGGATAAAAGAGCAAAATGGTTTCTATTCAAAATGTGTAATAATTCGATGCTGTCTTTAGAATCACTGAAAATATAGCATCATACAATAATATTACCGTTAACATTAAAAAAAATTCTTAGTATATTGATAGAACAAAATGCAACTGCATATTTTACGTTTATTGATGGCCATGCAGGAATATTCAGCAATGAAAAAAAGCTGACTGGCTCACAAAAGAAGCCGCCAAACAGGATACAGAAAATCTTATTTTAAAGACACTCAAAGGCAAAAGCCAATCTGTGGAATACACTGCATATAGAATCATTTAATGCTTCTATAACGTAAAGCACTTCTCCTCTATTGCCCGAAAGGGGCAACTCAGCATTTTTTTACCGATTTCAGAATTACTCAGTTTATGACTGGACATTGTAATTTTTAACTGCTATTTAAACAGATTTAAACTACATTCGAAAAAAATTCCAGCTAAGTACAGGAATTTTCGAAAAACCAGTTCTGTAGTAAATAAAAAAATATATATATGCTTAGGATTTTTTAATAGGTATTATTTGATTGAAAATGGCATCCATAATAGAAAGATTATTATTATTATTTCAATATTTGAGTTCGCAATTGTAGTATTACAAAATTATTTCTTAGTGGAAAAGCTAAGCCTTGTGTATTATTTACCTATGTATTGCTTCAAAATTAACTTAAGAGAACAAGATGATTCTGTTTTCCTTACAATATAAATATTTATAATGACCAAGCATTAAACTGCACAGAAATTTGACTGTAACTGCTTGTCAGTGTGACACAAATTGAATAATAAATCTCTTACTTTTATTTTACAAAAGCAAGTGTGATAGAAGCACAAAATTTGAATTTTACTGAATAAGCTAGAAAGCAATGACGAAAGGATGTCTGCATTGAAAACTGATTACAAAACTTATTGGGGATTTTAGAAAACAGAAGCAAATCACGGAATATAAGAACTATTTTTTCTTATAATCGAAAGAAATAAATCGTCTCATTTCAACTGAGATTGTTTATTCAGCAAATTTTCTTCTGTTTGTTAATAATTCTTTTCATTTATCCTTCAGCCTATAATTTTATCCAGAATTCAAAAATTTGGTAGATTATGACGAATGGAGAATCTGGCTGGCTCCGGTTTTTCCGGAAATTGAAGATAAGAATAATCAAAGTTTTAGGAACCTGTTGGAAGAATCTGTTTTCACCAATGATACGCCAAAGGTTAAATTTTGGTTAAAATTGATTATCGCAAAACAAATTCAAGTTTACTGCTTGTTGAAGACTCGCCTTACTCGTTCAGAAGTCTGTTGAGAAGTTGAATAAAACTCAAGCTAGCTGTTACAATAAGGAGTTTAAAAAATGGAATAGGAAAATAAGCCTTTGATTGGCTGACATTCTACGTCTTGAGATTTTAGTATTTGGTAGAACGTCACATTTTAAAATACCAGAAAGTGAATAAAACAAAACTGATTGAAAAAAAAAACGTATAAAAATTGACTCATTTAGCGAAATTGCAAATTAGCCTAAGAAGAAATTACGAAAATCTTTAATTGTTGAAACATATAAATTTTAATATGAAGTTAGAAATTATATTTTTTGTGATATAGTTAATAATAGAATCTGAATGTAAAAAAAATATTATTCGTTGTAGAAGGAATTATATGTAATTTAACAGTTTGAGTGTTAAAGTGTAATTATAATTAAAAGTAAAAAAAAATAAAAACAATTTAAAAACATTTTTGTAAAATAACTTTTCATTTAAATGTATGAAGTAATTAAAGAACTAAAAAAAAAATATTATTTATTATTGGAAAATAGATTACATAATTCTCTTTTCAAATTTATCTACAACTTTAATACCACGGATAATAAAAGCGGAAGGGGAGGGGGCGCTTTAATAATGAAATCTAATAATATAATGATTTGTTTAAAGTATAAGCCATTATTTTTAAATTTCCAAATTTTTCGAAATATTATCATTTTATGCAGGAATTTAAACACAATTGTAGCCTTTTTTTTTTTTTTTTTTTTTCACGGGTAGAGTTTTGGCCTTTTATTTCCATAAGATAGGACTGTATGTTATTTGACAAGTACATAATAGCAATCCATCATTCAAATTTGACAGCAGACAAGCTCTATTGTGGGTGGTTATATTGAATGCAATTAGTGTTTTGTACTAATGAGAACAACATATCACTCATATCTGATAGTAGATATTCGGTATCATGCATAATGTGACTCAGGAAATTAGCGAATGTCTGTACGACCTTCACAAGTCGAAACAACTACAGATTGAATATGAATCACACCATGAGCTGTTCAATTGTGATGGGTGATAGACCATGAGCTGAGAAATGTATACTCCAATGAGAAGTGATGGAAGATGACCCCCCCCACTTGACGAAATGTCTTAAAAGGAGACTTTTGGTGAAGAAGGGAGAGAGTTCTGCGACGAGTCAACCAGAAGCGTTGTTTTGACTGAATAGGCCGGAGATTCCGCCTGTTTCCAAAATTAGTCCCTTGTAGTTTCGTGTATCACACCGTGTGATAATTAAGGTACGTGTTTAAAATTCGTCGTAGATTCAAGAACTTTGATAATCTCCGTCCTTGGCGAGACCTGCATTTGTGAATCAAATTTAGATCTTTATTTTTCATTTCTTTGTAAATAGGTATAATAATCCAGAGTTCTGTATATTTATATATATATATATATAATGCTTGTAAATAAAAATTAATGTATATTCGTAAACCTGACAGTGGTTCTCTTCTTGAAGCCGTTATAGGTCTAATACAGGCCGAGACGTCACACTATTAAAACACTTATTATTTGATTAAATTTCGCACATTTTTAGCAGCAGTCAAAAAAACCTTGCAAAATACGTCTTAACATTTACACAATAAAAAGTAATCCTTTTTGTCGTGAATCCTTAAACAATATTTGCAATTCTTCATAGTAAGTGCATTAATTAAAATTATTATTTCTGTATTATTACTAGTAGCATCACAAGATTTATTACTCATATAAAATTGTTTATGAATTTTGAAAATTAAATCATTTTATCTCTTATTTCCATTAAACAGTAAAATAAATTATTTTCTCTTTTTATTTCAATAATTATTTTATGGCTCAACTCGTGGACCAAAGATAACCTGAGCAGCTAGCGTTCATGTTTGTTTGAATCCGCTGGTAGCGTTCGTTGCAGTCACTGCTTTCAGAAACGAGAAGGCTCGATGGCATTTAAACAATGCGTATAAAACGACTCGCATTAATAGCCAAACAGCCTGCTGGGAGTTTCCCGATGCCTAATTGGCTAGCGCTCTGGCCTTTGGAATCACAGGCTTCAGGTTCGTATCCTGGCGGTGGCATGAATGTGTGTTAGTGGTTCGGAATAAACAATAAAAACTATAGGTCCGGGTCTAATTAGCCCAAAGTATGCACAAAATGACCGTAGAGCGACAAACCGAACCCATACGGCACGCAAATGAAAGACAGTTACCCTAAAAAGCCCTACCAGAAGACTTGGTCTCACCTGCCCCATCGCCATCAGTAGGCTGTTTCTGACATGCATAACAGGAACAAGGAACCCACAGATGTTTAATAAAAAAAATGTTATTTTATTCACTTTAAATAAAAACTTTACTTAATAAAAAAAAAAAATGTAAGTTATATTTTTAGTAATTATTGAAAAAGTCTTACCATATCATTTTCATAGAATTTAAAACAAATTTTTCGAGTTGGTGTAAATATTTGACGTTATCACGAGCTTCATTAATCTTGTCGGTTAACTTTCTGTCTTGTTCCATCCACGGCTAAAAAGAAAAATTGCACTAATAAAATTTTAAAAAATCGAATGACATAATAAGCCAAATTTATATATATATATATATATATATATATATATATATTATATTATATTATATTATATTATGAAATATTCAGTATGAAAGAGTTTCTGTAGCCACTATCGTTAAAAATAAGGTTTTGAAATTTACAAAAAAAATAAGTAAGGTAAAATAACAATTGAAAAATAATAAAGGTTATGAAATTTATAAATTTCAAAACCTTATTTTTATCGATAGGGACTATAGGAACTCCTTCATATATATATATTGTAATTGTAATATATATTGTTTTTGACTTTATAAAACAGCTTAAAAAACGCTTATTTGATTAAAACATTTCAATACAATGATTTCATTTCAAAAGATTCTATAAGATGTACCAACTTTCCTATAATAAAAATGTGATAAGAATCACGGTCAGGGGAGAAAAAAAGATGAATCTATCAATAAATTTGTCATGAGTTGACTGTTTTTGAAATGCAAAGGATAAATACGCAGATTTCAGTTCAATAGATTTCTTCACTTCCTGATGTTCATAAAGTAGAACACGTCTTGTTAATGGGGCCTGAATGGCCGAGTGTCTAGCTCTCTGGCGCTCGGTGCCACAGGTTTCGGGTTCCAGTTCCGGCAGTGCCATGGATGTTTGTAATGGTTCGGAATCCACTTTAAGCCTTAGGTCCCGGTCTCTTATGACTGTAAGACAGTCACGGAGCAGAAGTCAGACTTCTACCTACGGGTGCTCCATCAGAACAGAAGCTGCACCCCTCTTCCCTCCTTCCATGATGGACACGCCAACAACAACGTCTTGTTAATCACTAACTAGACTTGCAGAATACTCTTCAAGAATGCACGAAATAAGGTAAATCTTTTTGCTTCTGCTCCATTGGCAGTTTGGTATGGTACGTAATTCTAAAACTAAACAAAGTTTGACGAGAAATTCTAGACACGTAATGGCTAATACTAGTAACCTTAACAATAATATAATTGATTTTAACTCTAGTTTAGTTAATTCTGATAATGTTTTATATGTTCAAATAAACGAAAATACTTCAAAAATTCAAACTATATCAAACTCTAATCCGATTAAAACTAACGACCCATTTAAAAATCTCACTTTGGATGAAGATAAAGTTGATGCTTCCCCAGAATCAATGTACCCAAATTTCTGAACCTAAATTTCCTTCAATTATGACCTTATGACGAATCTCACTGAGACTCTAAATCAGGGGTCTCCAAACTTTCCAGCCTTAGGGCCATACTGTTTACTCAGTAAGTACTAAGGGCCAAAACCATTTTAATATTTCTGCCATTATCTATCATTTCTAGGCTAGTCGCCAGTACGTGCTCTGAACGAGCATACGCTTGCTAAATTCACTGGTTCAATTACTACAATCTCTATTAATAATCGGTACAAGTAAAATTTATCCACAACTACAAACTATTAGTACTCATTAGTATTTTTTTACAAGCGGATACCCCGCGGTTTCATCACATTAATTTAGCTTTTCCGTTCCTGAGGGATTTTCAGGATAAAAATCATATGTTTGATTCAAGGTATATACATTCCAAACATCGACATACATACATATGCGATACTCATTACCCCAACATAACTAGTGAGGGTAACCGCGGGATGTTCACTTTTTTATAATGTTAGTGGGATTCATTTCAATTACTTGTTAGTCATTATGCTTAAGTTAAATATTCTGCCTGTCATTAAGCTTTACCTAGCAGGTAAATAAAACCGAGTTATTATCATTCTGTGTTTTTTATCCTACTTATTACAGCAACAATAAGCTTTTCGCTGTCGTTGGCCGGATTTGCCCGCGGGCCGTAGTTTGGAGACCCCTGCTCTAAAGTAATCTGATGAGCTTTATCCGAATAACACTTTCGAAGGAAATTCTTAAAATGTTCTTTATGGATGCTGATCCCCACAAGGTCATTATCAGATATCTGAAAGAAAACCACATTGAACTCTTCGTTTCACTTCAAAATTTGAGAGACCTATTAAGGTTGGCATGAAGGTCTCCCACAAAATACCCACATTAACTAAATTAGAGAAGCTCTGACTCTTAAATGCTTCAATGAACGTTAAGTTAACTCAGCTTACCAAAACTAATACTAAGCAACCATTGCTTATCTGTCAACTTGTTCTCCCATTCTCCCATGCTATGAAGCCAGCAACGAAATTTTCAAACTAAACAAACTCCTCTACCTTAGTATTAAGGTAGAAAAATTCAGATAGGTTGGTGTATTGCGTGGCATTGACGTAAAAAAAAGAAAAATTAAGAAAACGACAATTAACTCCCCAATGTTTCAGCTGCAATTACTTTCACCACAGTTCGAAGACTTGGTTTCAAAAAAAGCTGTCTTAAATGTGGCGATCTTAAAGAATGTAATAAATATCCATACATAGAAAAATTAGTCAATCTACCTGCATTAAATGCGGAGCTAGTCACATAACTGCCTGGCGTAGCTGTCCAATATTCCCTAAATTTCGCTGTAACTCTGCTCAAACTATCAACAATGGAAAAATTATTAGCCCTATTTATATTTCCTGGAAAGTTAACCCAAATTTTAGCTGTGTTACTGCCCTAAAGGCCCACAAACATCCATTTTACTCATGCTAGTCAACAGGAACCAGCCACAATCTCCAATCAGTGATGCTATGTCTGAAATTCTTTTTATTATTTAAGGAGTTTGCCTCCATATTTTCAAATTCTAATGAAAGTATCATCTCTTTAGCACAAAAACTTAAAAATACTCAGAAGCCATTGGACAAACTCCATACTTTTTATAAATAGTCTGACTCAAAATTCTGTTACCACTGAATGAAGATTATGCTGATTAGTGGTCTTCATATATGTTACTGGAACGCATGTAATGTCATGTTCTAAAGTCACCGCTTAGTCTCTCAGGGATTTCGCCTATGACTTTTTCTCTACAATATCTTTATCAATGACATTCCACAATCTCTTGACGTTAAAATTACCCTTTACGCTGATGATAAATGCCAAAATAAAAATTCCTACTATATTACTCACTTACTACAAAGAATGCATTTACTCCCTCGAAAATTGGCTGACTAAATTGAAAATCTGTTTAAGTAATGATAAAACGGAGGCTATATTTTTTACTTGCAAACTAAAATTTACTTATCCTAATATTACTATTTATAATAACATTGTTGATATATATTTAGAAATCACTCATCTATTGCTCTCATATTAATAATTTAAGAAAAGATTTTAATATTTCCATCCGTATCTTTTACCCATTCTACCGTTTATAATCTAAGAAGCAGTTTTAAAAATTTAAGCATTCAAATTTATAATTTTGTTTACATACAAAATCTCTTTAAAAAATGTTTAAGAATATAAAACTATTCAATTTCGGTTCTTTTTTTTTTTTTATTTGTATTAAAAAACAATATTTGACAAATAAAATAATAAATTGTGTATTATATAAAATATGAAAATGTGTTATTTTTAAAAATCTAATATAATTATCAAACTTATTTAAAATTTAAAATCTATTAATAAATTACTGTCTCTTAGATCTTTTATTTAAAAATATATGTTGATTAATACCTTCAGTATTCTAGATTGTGCTGCAGTCAACAGTTTTATGACGGTAAGAAACTTATTCGATTGTACAAACTCAACTACTGAGCTAAGTCTACATAAAACATATCGCCAATATCTAAGTTCATAAAGGGGTCCAACATCATCTGCTTCCATTCTAATCTGACCACTTTCAGCTATAACCTACATCAAAATTAATGATAAATAATTTCAACAAATTTAATCAATGATCAAATTAATGTAACCTCAAATGAAAAAAAAAAAAAACACAAAATTTAAGCAATTAATAATAAAAGCCATCTAAATAAATAAAAAAAAAAATTTCACATTAATTTTTAAATACATTCATAGCTTCAGAAATTAACCACTAATAAGAAGTTGTCGAACTGGTATGAAGATTTGAGTAAAACTTATTTTAATTGAAGATTTGTGATTGAGCATTATGTAAAGCAATAGCATAGATGAGTAAAAAAAGTTGTGTGTGTCCATCTTAGATCATAAATAATACGTTTCAGGTATTTTGTACGCAGTTTATCAGCTGCAGAAGGTTGCATTGTCTTCAGATATGCTTCTTCCACCATCGAAGCAAATAGCAGCAGATATCAGTGTTTGAGACGAAAGTATAATTGGGATATGAAGCTTGAGTAGCCAACTCGGCAATTTTGACAATATGGTAAGATATTAGAATTAATGGTTGAGAAAGAGAGTTTCACACATGAAGCCGTCTCAGGGAGACCAATAAACGACGTGCCAACCTCAGGCAAGCGCATCATTAGCTGGCATTCGCATACAGGCAGCACGATATATAAGGCCCCCATGTCTGTTCGTACATTTGAGAGCCACCTGATTGACTAATTAAGGCTCGTTGCCACCGAGGCGAGAGACGTGAAGATTCAAGAGGCAAGCGAGAAAATTTTTCGCCCCCTTCCCAGCGGAACGTCAGAAATAGCATTACGCCTAGTGAAGTTGAAAGTTGGTCAACTCGGGCGGCGGATTGCAAACCGATTTCAGGCGAACGTGGTGAGGCTAGTGATTGGTCAAATTTTTCGCTTGCATCTTCCCGCCTCGGTGGGCACGAGCCTTTACTAACTTGCAGAGCCCATTACGTGTGCTGTTTCTGAAAACACGTCATCGAATCCGTTTGGAATGATATGATGCTCAGCGGGATTCGTTTGTGACAAATCAAATCACTTTCAGTGACAAATCGAAATGTAGTTTGGTTCTAATAACAACCCTGTACGTAGTTGGAGGCCTCGTGGTGAAAACTTCAATGTTGCCTATTCTTTGGCATAGCAAACCGCACCCATATCTGGAAGATGGTTTGGGGTGACATTGCATATGATACTTGAACTCCTCTAGTAATGATCCACCCCTCCATAACAGCTTGTTCGTGGCATTCTTCAGCCACATATCTTGGTTTTGCCTCTCAGTGTAGGAGATTTCATCTAAATGCTTTTTTTCCAACACGATAACGCATGACCACACAGGGTAGAGCGACTGTGTGGGTAGGTTGACCACACAGGGCTGCCTCGATATCAACACACTTCCTTCGCCTACTAGATCTGAATGATATGGGTGAGCAAGTGAGAAAGCGTGGAGGGTGAGTTAAGCAGAACCATGTCCTCGTCGTGCCAGCTTGTAATGAATGTCCAAAGGCTCATCCAAAAGTTCTGCTATCTTTGGAGTGTAACATCTTGATACATATCAATATGTGTGATCACGAATCTGGGTACATGAATATTCATTGCAATTATCTTATAGTGGCTCCGTTGTTGGCGAGTGTTTCATCCTCACTTCGTGGGTGTGTACACTGCACTGTACACTGAAAACCGGTTAAATTGGATGGGATATATAAATTGGACAAATTCAAGGTGTAGTTTTAATTTTACCTGAACTATGTTTATTCCACATTCTTTATGACTACTATAAAGCAAAACAAAAAAGAATATAACATAGTTTATTTACAACCCGATACAATTAATGATAGATATAATTTTAACATACCTGATTATTCATCTATAATTTTATATAATTTTAATTTCATATTTCATTTAATTCTAGATGGGATTAATTGCTCTTCAAAGAGTTGTTGTTAATTAAAAATATGGATTATTAAATTGTTCTTTAAAGTAAAAATAAACTGATTTCGTAGTTTGAAATTGTAATCAAAAGAACATCTAAAAACTTCTACATAAAGAAAAATTTTTAGTTTATCATGATCCTATTCTTGATAATTTCAGAATAAACAAACCTAGAATCTGTGTAATTTTAATAACTTTATTGAATTAAATGACAACTTATACCAAAATCAAATCTAACAAAATTGGTTCAAATTCTTATATATATATATATATATCCCGTTAGTATAATTTAATAAATCAAAACAATTGGCACATTATAAACAGTCTTGATTTAAAAAAATTAAAAGCAAATAAGACTGAAATTTCTTACAGCTGAGAATGGCAATTTAAAAAGCAAAATTTAAATACCTCTTGAATAATTCTTATCAATCTCCCATCATTTGTTCCACAAGAATGACTTTTTCATCAAATATAACAAATTTCTGACAGTCTTCAAATGTCTTAATGGCAGAAATATCAATTTTGTCATTTTCTTGAAACTTCACAATGTGCTTATAATTCTTTTCAGTTCCTTATGAAACAAACAAAACATACGATCACACAAAAAAAAATAATAAATTATAGTTAACCATACATTCATAACACAATCAATAAATAACCTTTTTTTTACGAAATCGTATGTCATATTTCACGCCCAGCTAAGATGTGAAGTGATTGTTCATTTTTTTTTTTTAAGGGTTTACAAAAGAAAAAAATGCAATTCTTTATATCATTAAAATTGTTTCCAACAATTTATCATGATGAGTTGCAGCAAAAACTAAATAAATACCAGAAATAATAAGTTCTTGCAATTTCAAATGCAAAGGTCCACACAATACGGTAAAAAAAAAAAAAGGGAAAAAGTGTAATTTAATGAAAATTGTTGCATTGATAGTCTGCAAACTATTTAAAAGGGGTTTGAATGAAAATTGTGAGATATGAATATCAAAAGAAGCAAGAAGGTAAGATATTTTCATTAATTTAATTCATAGTGTAAGAATATATATAAAAAAAATAGTATTTCATTTTTAAAAAAAAGAGTACCGTAATTTCTTGTCAATAATCAAGGATCTGTGGATTTCTCGGTGTGAATTTCAAGTTTCTGCGTACAATATGCAATGTTTTTTTTTTTTTCACTCGAAATATCGATAAAAATTAAATTCTCAAAGAAAAACATTAAATGTTTTTGATCCAAAAACTTAAAATAATTGAAATTATAATGTAAGAAAGTAAATAAATAATTGCATAACTGAGATCTGTGAGAGATAAAAAATAATCGTATTTTTATGATGAGAGAGAAGATGGAATGTTTGTTATTGGGCCGTTGTATATAAGTAAACAACAAAAGGCCCTGAAGAAAGTAATAAATAATTAAAAAACTTGCGAATACTACAGAATCTTACTTGTTTATAATTACCTAATAAACATAAGTTTGTAGTTACTTAAAAAATATACTTAGTAAACACTGTAATTTCTTGCCTGTAATCCATAGCGCTGTATAAACTGAGTATATAATTTTTGGATCTTAAAAGTAAATGATCTCAAAGCATTAATTTATAGCAGCATGTAATCCGTGAGCATTTCGCTTTTTTCTCGACATACTATATACAAATCAAGTTATATTTCAATACTCATGGCATAAAACTAGCAAAACATTTCCTAGTTTTAAAGAGTGTTTTGATACCACAGTCAAATATAAAACTGCATTATAAGTTTATAATGAAAATCGAAGAGAAAATATACATTCAAAAATTTTGTTGAAAACAAAAAGACATTTTACCGACCTTTGTATTTGAGAGAGAGATGAAAATCTTGATCAGTTAATTATTAATTTAGCTGTAGAAGATTTTTAATTCTTATGAAATTTCTTGTTATCCACTATATCATGTTGTGTATCTCATTTTGAAAAATTTTTGTAAAATTCCGGTCAATCTATCGTCCACAATTGCTATGTTTCTTTCATTTATTTTTTTTTATCTCGGTTTTATTATGCATATTTCTTCGATCCAATTTACACAATTTTTTATTATATATGATAATTTCTTATACTACTTTGACTCAAGAGACTAACTTAAGTTTTTAACGACAAATACAAAAATTTGAAAAAAAAAAAAAAAAAAAAAAGAAAAAAAAATAAAGAAAAGAAATCAACTGAGACAAATTGTCCACTTATACGTCACGGTAAATTGTAACATAATAGGTCATTTTATTTTTTATTGCACAAAATTATGACATTGGATTATCCAATTCTTCAGGTTATAGGTAGTAAATTAAAGTACTGAAAATTCGAATTTTAAATAAAAAAAAAATTTTTTTTTAAGATATTTTTTACATTTATTTTACTGTCTTACAATTAAAACATAATTTCGCGTTATCATTTGATAATCATCGAAATTTAATACAAATTTAATATTTATCTATCTCTCTATATTAAAGCCTAAATATAGCTTGGTTATACCAGAAAGTTAATTTAAAAGAAGTAGTTCTTTGAAGAAAGAGGTTGAAAGTCTATTCCCTTCACGTAACTGACGCAGTTTAAAATGGTAGACTGACATACTCTCTGGCGTTTGCCATCGAGTTAACTAATATTATTTTACTATATGTAATACAAGTACGAGTCAGTTATCCTTAAAAAGAACTCTATATACTGGTGTCCCAGCACCAGATTTACAAGCTTCTAAAGGATACTAGGATACTCAGAATCACATATCAGTATAGGGTCGGAAATTCATTTCTTACGCGATAGTATATACAGAAAACATCTGAAATGTATGGACATCACGTGAATGAATATGTAGTTTATTAATCAATGTACATCAACAAAAATATAGTGGCCAACAATAACAAAAGTAAACTACGGATGCATGATGTTTTCACGCAGAATCGTTCGGATATTGCAACAGTATATGTCAGTATGATGCGCTATCGTTCGAATTGTCCTGTATCAGTTTCCTCCATGTTCGGAATACGTACAATTCATTCACAACTCATGACGATTCTCTGGAGTAAGCCTTTTCAGATAATCAAAAGAGACATTGGCTAGCAATATACTTCATCAAATATCATTATACATACAAAGCTGTGCGACTCTCTTTTGCATAGGCCATCATTCAACCGTTGCGTCAGTCTATGAGTCTCTGCAAGAACACTCGAAATCCCAAGCTCAATTCACACCATCTAGCCTTTCCGCTCCAGCATTGCCTCTAATTAGACAGATACCCTACTCTTCTAGAGATTTGTAAACTTGGTACTGAGACACCCTGTAGATGCTCAATCCTCTTATTGGTATAAGAGTAAAAGGCTTCTTGGAAAATATTGAATCTGCCATATTGGTAGCAAATAATGACTGGACAATTGATCTAATACTATTACTTTAAAATATTCGCTGGAATATTTAACTTTAATTAATAAAATTTTTTATAATTAAAAAAAAATTTTTTAATTAAATGAAACTTAGATTGGTATTTCATGTATTTAAAATACTAATTAATTTTTAAAATTTCAATTAATAAAATTTTATTAATATTAGCCCAATTTACAGCCTGGTGATAGCATATTAGCTAGGCAAGTCAGCTTAAATTATATTTCCATCAGAAGTAGGTATGCCCCCTCAAGTGGCATAACATATATAAACATATTGACAATTAAAGTTCATTTATAAGTAGCATTTAAAATTCATTAATAAAATTATTATTAATTAATGAAAATTAATGAATTGTATTATAAACGAATTTCACAATGACTCAAGCTACTTTATTTACTCCCCCACTCTCTCTAATCTAATATACTAGTAGTTCCCCCCCCATTGGTTTGAATTTTTCACCTCTCCATTTATCATAGAAATTGATTTTAATAAATCATATTTTGTCTTAATAAATTCGTGACTATCTGATTCAAATATATATTTGAAAGAGCATTGCATAAAAACAAATATATTGAACTAAAACGTAATAGTAAAAAGTGAAACAATACCTTTAATATATTCAAGAAAATTTTTAAACGCATCCAAACAAGAATTCTATTTTTGTCAGCAGTAAGTTTATTTTTTATCCAATCAGATCCCACAGAAAAACAAGGCATATATATATTATTTAATTGATTACTAACTAATTCTATCATTGATCCTTCCTCTGAACATCTAGCTTTAAGACGTCCACAAATTGTAGCCTATAACATTATATCAAAAACTTTAACAATAGATTTTCAACTGTATAATTTAAAAGAAGAAAGGTGATGTACGAATATAATAAAAATTAAAAATAATCTTACATTTAAAACGTAACTTGATTTACAAATGAATACTTCATATAAAATAAATAAGGCTACATGACAGAAAATATTATATTTTAAGCTTTTTACACTACCAAAATCAAAATATAATAATTTTTAAAAAGTCCAAATATTTTTTTATTCAAAATTTAAATTACATATTAAGGAATAAAACTTTAAAAAATAGTAAAGTTTTTATAATTCTTTTACATTTATTTTATCATATGTTGAATGATTTTATTTTATGTGAAGAATCAATTTTACATTCTCAACATGCAATGAAATTAGAAAAATTAAAAATGTATAAAAGTACTAAGCCTTTATTTTTACATCGTATTTTTGAAAATTATATAAAAATGCACAAAACTGTGAAATCTATCCAAAAATTTGTTTTTAAACAAAGAAACTATATAGTAGAATAATGAAGCATAAAAATGAACATTAATTTCTCATATGAATAATTTTAATAGAAATAGGCATGCATTTTCATGCTATATCAAAATTAAATAAATAAAATTATTAAGATTAAGAGTTTAAAAAATTAAGCATTTCATGCTATATCAAATCTTATAAAAATGGCTATGTTTATTTTCTAAAAATATTAAGATTAAGAGTTAAAAAATGAAGTTATCTAGATAAATATGTTACTTTTTTAAAATATAAATAATAAATAACATGTTAAAAACAAATAAACTTTAAATTCTTCAGAAATGAAATATATTTACCAAAATAATAATGACATTTTTTAATTTGAAATATCTTATTTTTACTATTAAACATCAAATTACATTTTTAATATCAAATGTAAAAAATTAAAAACAACTTCAAGACTTACTGCAGTTTTCCATTTCTTAGAAAGTATATGCAATCCCCATTTATTCCTTGAAATTTTCCATCCGTAAGTATAAGAGACAATGAAATTTTCATACCAACGGAGCTTTCTAAGAAATTTAATTTTCAATTCTTACAAATTTATAAAAAAAATTTTTTCATTAAAAAAAAATTAACATTTTAACTTAGCTAAATAATCAACCCCAAATTATAAGAAAATTCATTAAACTCTAAAAATTAAAACATGTTTAGTCAAACCTATAAGTAACTCACAATTAATTTTTTTATAGCATATAATATTTTTAGAATTATTTTATTTAGAAAAAAACACTACAGCATCTTGCAAATGTCTAGTATATTTTTAATTTAAACAATTTTATATAGCACTATTATAAAAAAAATATTATTTTTATAATTCTAACTTTAGATTTTTCTGATTAAATAGGAAAGTGGCATTGCAATTCTTGTTAATTTTATAATTAATATTATTTATTTTATTGCTATTTTTAAATACATGCAACACATTGTGATAAATTAAAATATTAATTTATTAATTAAAATATTAAAATTTTATACATATATAATAAATATAGTGAGAGTTGCATTTTTCTTCACTATGTGCTCAAGTATTAGGTTTACAAACTTTTATAACTCTCACAAGATTTTACAAAAGGTGAATTCTACATCAAAAATCTGAGACAAATAAGTTTTAGACAAGAAAAGTGATAAAATAAAATGGACTTCAGAACTTTTTCTGCTGAACTGTTACTAAATATGGCAATCTTAACAATGTACTGGAATTTTAAATAATGAAATATGATTTAGATGCTTTTAAGTTTCTATTATTTAAAATTCATTTATAGAATCAATACAACAAGTGTCAAAATAGCCAATTGCTTAGGATAACACTGTAGCTCAACTATCTATATATTACAAAATCTTTTATTCAGTTGAGAACTTAAATAAATTAATAAATTTACAACATACCTACAACATATGGACTTTCTTTCTGATAAAAAAACATCAGCACTGAATCCATGGATGTTTTGAAATTTTGCAATAATAACAGACCCTATAAAATTTTTAAATATATATACATTTTTTTAAACTTTTGTGACATAGAAAATAATTCATCCTTCAAGAAAAGAATAATTGATAAATAAAAATATAAAGATGATATATGAAATGTTTACAATCAAAACAAGTTAACTTATAAATTTAACATTTGTGATATAAAAAAACAATAGCAAACTTTTTAAAAAAATAATTAAGATTTTAAAATTTGTTAAGAGAAAACTTTATCTTAAACATGTGAGAATATACATTTACATTAGGTGAACTTAATGCTGAATTTTCCACTTCATCTTCAGTCAAATTAAAATGGTAAGCCACCATGTTAAAAAATTTCCGATGATCTTCAGTTACATCATCATGATTAAGTTCTCGGAATACCTAAAAAAATTCATTATTTTATTTACAAATTAAAAATACTCACACAACTTAAATTTAAATTGTGCACTGGCATGCTTAAAATCTAGTAAGTAAAAATAAACAAAGGGTAAATGGCTATTTTATTTGGATAATAAATTTTTCACCCAACTCTAAATTTTTAATATTATTTCAATAAAATCAACAAGAATCTAAAATACCAAAATATTTACAAAAAAGGAAAAGAATCATTTTAAAACTCAGCAATATTACTTTAAAATAAATATATTTAATATTGAAAGCCAGTATTTTTAAGAACTTCATAATTCATTATAATTGCCAAAAGAAAAAAAGTATTTAATCCCTGATTTCTAGTTCTAAAACTAATTGAAAGTTTAAATAATTATGTGTTAAAAGAGTGCTTTTAGAATATATACGTATATAATTAACTAGTATTTGTGAATTGATTTTTCTTTCTGTAAACAACATTATTTTTAGATAAACAAACAATTATAATTAATCTATGAATACATAAAAAACAATTAAAAATGTTTATGAACTAAGTGGGAATATTTCAGATTTTCTTCATTATAGCATGCAAATGCAAACCAATTAACCTTGCTTAATTATTTAAAAAAAATGTATAAACTTTTGCAAAAGCTAGTACAATTTTTCTTAAAATCAGAATAAATTTTTAATTGCATAAAATTGGAAAAAATACAAACTAAAATGGCTTTCCAAAATTTCCATAAAAGTATTAATTTTTTTCTTTAGTCTGTAACTAATCTAAAATTTTTGTTGTTTTCCACAGAATTCATAGTAGTTTGCAGCTTTGCAAATATGAAAAAACATTCATTATTTTTTTAATTAAAATTTATAACTATATTTGGTAAAAATTAGTGTAAGTTTTTTAATATATTTAAGATTAAAACTCACTTTCAATTTTGGATCAGAAAATATAGATTTCCTTCCTGGGTTTAACATTGCAGCAACATTGATGCTTGTGCGTCGACGAGTCATCATTTGGGAAATCTGGCGTTTAATTTCTCCTTCCATGATGTAATTATGTCTAGAAAAAAATTGGAATACCACAACATCTCCAAAAATTACTAGAGTGAAATTTAACCACATACATGATAAAAAATATTGTTAGGAAGAATAATGTGATACATGTAACACCTCAAACATTTAAATAAGAACTGGCAAAAGAAATTGAAAAGAAACTGGATTAATGCCTAAGTGTACCAAATCAGGTAATTGCCAAAATTGTGGGTTAAACTAACTTTTTTATGAAAAAATGTAATTAAAATATTTCTAATAATAATTTTGCATATATATATATATATATATATATATATATATATATATAAAATTTAAAGAAAGATTAAGAATGTAAAAATTATATACTTGCAGTTAAAGAATGTACTTATAGAATACTTGCTAATGCAACTAAAGACTAATATTAGAATACTTATATATGTATATTTTAATAGAATACTGATAATATGTACTTAGAATACTTATTATGCAGTTAATGAATGTAAAGATTATATACTTTTTATATTTAATAATTATATAATATAGTTATATACTTATATATATATATATATATATATATAAGTATATAACCTTTACATTCTTTAACTCTATTTTAAGGATAACAACAAAGAACTTTTTTTCTCCTACATTTCCTTTTTTATTCAAAACTACTTTTATTAACAGTCTACAATACTTGCAATCCATCACTATCAAGACTATTAAATAAAGGCACAATTTGGCATAATTTTTTAATTAATTATTAAATTTTAAAGTAAGTTAAGCTTATATAAAGTAGACATTTTTTTTTTTTTTTTTTTTTTTTTTTTTGAGAAAACACAAAACATATATGTTAAAAATATGGTAAGCAATTTTAAATAACCTATTTAAATTATTTAAAAAAATTTGGGATTTGAGAATATTGTGAATGATAATTTTCCCAAAAAGAAATCTAAATAATTTTTAACTAAATAACTTAGCTTTTCCTTGAGTTTTAAATTACACCTTTAACAAGCAAAAATACAAAATGAAACTATTAATAAAGCTCAACAATACATATTTCAACATACAACCATATATTTTTTAATAATAACACTCAAAGAAACATCATTTTAATGGAATAATTATTTTTCAAATTTTATTAATAAGCTTGTAAAATATTTAAAATCGTATTATTATTTTTACAAATGCATTTCAACAATATTATCATTTTGTTGGAATGTATTTGTGAAAAATATACCATGGAATTAAAAATTAATAATTGTCCATAGAGATGAAAATAATTACTATAAGCATGTAAAATCGTATCAAATTATTTTGAATTTAGATTGCAAACATAAAAAAAAAACAAAAACGATATTTTAATAAATTATTTAACTACAAATATTTTTTGTGATTCAGCAATGTGAATTTATAGTGGAGAAGAATTCAAAGACTGTTTAGATATTTTAATTTAGAAAAGAAGTTATATTTATATTAATAACAAATTCATAACTATTATACCAGATTTTTTGGTGTTCTCACAATGTTTAGTCAAATGATTAGATAGAAATATTAATAAAAAGTTATAAATTAATCTCAGGTAAATTATATGAATATACAAGCACTGCTACCTGAAATTTAATCACAGAACATGAAATATTGTATAAAATTAAAAAAGATTTTATGATTTCTCGTTTGGCAAAATAATTTTTAATCAATAAAAATTGCTGCTCAAGATGTTTTTAAAACTCAAAAGTCATTATAAGATTATGAAATTAATTCCTCAACAAGATTTAAAATCTGAGTATCTTGTAAACCACAGAACATGAAATATTATATAAAATTAAAAGGAATTTATGATTTCCTTTAATAAATATTAAGTAATGCAGTTAAATATTTAGTAAATAATTCAATAATGAAATACACTTCAAATATCCATTTAACATTGAACGAAATATTTTATTTAAAAGGTATTATAAAATACCTATTATTAAAAATAAAAACTTTTCTAAAGTTTTAATTCAGCATTTTGATAATACCTTTTGAAAAGAATAATACTGACTTTATTGATTACTTAGCATTGTAATTCAAAATATAAAAACTGCTGAATTTATTCATTTTAAAATAAATAATTCTAGCTCGCTATCATGGTTGTCATAGCAACGACGAATCGCGTTGATTTCTCAATTTTGGAAATAAAAAAAAAAAGAGGCGATGCCAGATTTTTCAGATTAATATCAAACTTCGAAATATTTCTACTGTATTAGGAAAAGGCCTTCATATCCTTCCTAAGAAGGTAATTACTATCTCTGGTTTGTTTCCTCCTGTTGTGTAGCACTTTATTTTTCTGATGGATGAATGATACGGCAGTTTTCAAATTGGAAATTGTTTTCACTGATAGATAATGTGGAACGTATTCATATCATAAGAACATAATTTCTGTCAGGTTTGCTTTTCTCTCTTTTATAGCATTTTATTTTCCTGTTGGATAAATTATACATCAGTTATCAAATTGAGAAATTGTATTCACTGATAGATAATTTGCATAAATTACTATTCATCTGTTTGTTTAACATTCTCACGTTTAAGACAGGTAAGTTACTATATAAATATTTTTTTAGTTTTGTTTGCGTATTAAAACTCAAGGCAGTGCTAAAGGGTTTTTCTAAAACAACTACTGTGGATTAAATTAAAGAAGAACTAACCAAAAAAGGCTTTTACTATAGACAAAATTATTCAATTTCATAATCTCAAAACAAAAGTTCCCATTGGTGTTTGGCAAATAGTTTTACCACGCAATAATGAAAATGAAAAAATCTTCTCCGTAACTAAATTACAATATCTCTCTATTAAGATCGAAAAATATAATAGAAAACCGCGGCCTACTCAGTGCTTTCAATGCAATTTTTTCACCATTCGTCAGCTAATTGTCATACTTCTCTCAGATGTCTTAAATGTGGTAGTGACCACCTAACTAAAGAATGTCACATCAAGGAAAAGTTGAGAATCCACGATGCATCAACTGTAATGAAATTGGCGCACCGCGGGGTGGAAAGGTTGTCACAAATATCCTCAAGTAAAAACTGCAGTTACTGAAAATTCCATCAAACCTAGAAATACTTTTACCTCTACTAAAATCAATGAAAAAGTTTTTTTGCCAACATTGTTACTGGAAAAAATTATAATTCTATTCAAAATTCTGCCATTATGCAAAGTCAATCTAACTCTCCTACAGTAATCCAAAATTCAATGATATTTTCAATCCTCATGATATTTTTAAAATAATATTTATCCTTAAAGAGTTTATTAACATTTTTGCAGGCAACAATAACATTGATAATTTATATAATCAACTCCAAAAAACTAACAACTCAGCTGACAAACTTTATTTACTCCTCAATGGTCTAGCTAATCAACCACCAATGTCTAATCTTCGTAATGGACTTATAATTTGTTACTGGAACGCATGTAGACTTTATAATAAGACTACTGAATTTCATCATTTTCTTATCAATCATCAACCGGAAATTGTTCTCCTGCAGGAAAACTCATCTCAAAACTTCTCAAAATTTGCATATACAAGATTATAATCTCTATCGTAATGATGGGCCTCAAGTTCCTGTGTCTGGTGGAACAGCTATTCTTATCAAAAATACTATTCCTTACAATGAACTACCTACTCCTAATCTTAATGCTATCCATGCCACTATCATTGCTATTAACTTTACTAACTTCCCTAATACCACGATTGCTTCCATTTATATTCCTAATTACTTTAACCCTAATTTTCTCAAGCAGGACATAACTACCCTTCTTTTCCATCAACACTTCTTCTATTTTAGCTGGTGATTTCAATGCGCACAATAAATATTGGGGCTGTAAAGGTAATAATACTACTGGTATTGAACTCAAAAAAATTTGCTAATACTTCCAGTTTGAAATTATTGCTCCCTCCACTCCTACTAGATATGGGTAAACTCCTCATCAATTATTGATCTCCCTATTACTAATAATTTCGTTTTCAACACAACATTCAATCTATTCCTGAATTATCCTCTGATCATAATCCTATTATCATCTCTTTTAACATTGATTACTCCATTCAATTTGATACTACTAAAACTAATACTAATTGGAATAAATTCACTAACACTATTACTACTATTCCTACATTCATTAAAACTCAAATTAATTCTACTGACCAAATTGATAATATAATAGAGGATCTGAATACTAATATTACTAATGCTTAAAACGCGTCTTCTAAACCTCCTATTAAACATAATACTTACTTTATTCCTCCGTATATTAAAAATCTTATCACAGTTCGCAATAGAGCACGTAAAAATTGGCACCTTACTCCGGATCCGCAGTCTAAACAACTCTACACTAATGCACAATCTAAACTTCGCAATAGCATCAAAAAGTTCAAACAGGACTCTTGGAACTACAAACTACAAAAACCTACTACTGAAGATAATTCTGTCTGGCGCACTACGAGCAGTCTCAATAAAAAACGTATTGCTATCCACCATTTAACTAACCCTGACTATGCTAATAACAAAGCTGTTACTAACCACCAAAATGCTGAAGCTCTTGCTACTGCTTATCAAGATCAATTCAAAGATAATGATATTCAGGACTCTATTACTAATGACTTAGTTTACTCTAAAATTAATTCCTTTAACAATACATGCCATCCCGTGATTTCTCACTCTATCAATCCTTCCGAAATTATTCAGCTGATCAAAGATACTAAAATTAATAAAGCACAAGTAAAGCACAATGTAATTATTTGACAACATCACCAATAAAATGCTTAAGAAACTTCCCAT
This sequence comes from Caerostris extrusa, assembly GCA_021605095.1. Classification (NCBI taxonomy): domain Eukaryota; kingdom Metazoa; phylum Arthropoda; class Arachnida; order Araneae; family Araneidae; genus Caerostris; species Caerostris extrusa. Next base: position 14,480 of record BPLR01014997.1, on the reverse strand, counting down.
CAATATCATTTTTATTATTACTAATATTACTATTGCTATTCTGAAACTTGCCTATTATCCCTCTTCTTGGAAAATCGCTCGCATTCTTCCTATTGTTAAACCGGGCAAAGATGCTGCTAACCCCTCAATTATCGACCTATCTCTCTTCTTCCTACTTTGAGCAAAATTATTGAAAAAATCATCCTTAAAGAGTATCTTAATCATGTCAATAGCAATCATATCATTATTCCACAATAATTCGGATTTATTCAAAACATGTCTACTGTTCATTAACTTTATAGAGTTACTGAAGCTATAGCTACTGGACTTGAAAATAAAAGTATTACGCATTTCAAGTGGAAGCACCGTGGTTTTTGTCAGAAATAAAGATATTCTCCCTGCTTTGGGAATTCCTTCAATTAAACATTTTATTCACAAGCTCGCAACTAATTTTATAAAAATATTCCTAATAATCCTAATATACTGCTCAAGTGCCTTACTGATTATAACATTACTCTTCCCATCAATAATAAACGCCCGCGTAATTCCCTGAACCTTTTAACAAAATAATATTTTTATCAGCTCTCTCTATTTGTTATTTTATTTATCCTATATTTGTATTTAAATTGTAATTTTCCTTTTTTTTTTTTTTTTATATATACTGAGCAAGCCATATTTCTCTTACAATATCATCCTCAATGTAATCATCCAGATAGAAGTGCATGGCAGCTAACGCTGCCAATTTACTCGCTAAAGTCAAATTGTTGTTCTTTGCGTATTAGCTGTTTAAATTTTGAGTGGAGTTCTTAAACATTATGGAAGAATTTTTTTTTCTTTATTTATTATTAAAAATTTATTTTTAAAATGATCTCAAAAAACATTTGTTTAAGGTGAGAGATGGCTACATCGTGTTATTGTTCATTTTACCACTTTAAAAATATAATTTCACAAATAACCGACTAACAAAATTTTTATTTTGTTGTATTCTCCTGTGTTCTTTTTTAGCAAATATTGGATTTGAAAATGGTAATTTTTCACTCTAATTTTTCTTTTTGTGAAACTCTAAAATTTGCTTAAAACGAAACTCAAGCCGATATTTTCTGTATCAATAAAAGGCAGCATTTAATAATAATATAAACATTAAATAGTAATTTCTTAATTTTACTTAACAGTTTCCTCTAAAATTTCATTTGAAATATATTGTATAACTTTTCAAGCTACATTAATATGTGTTTTTATATTTTATAAATGATGTGCACACATTTTAATATTTTTTTTTTTTATTTTATTTTAGGATAGCCTGTATATCTGTGAATAAAATCTATCGTCTACAGTCTGTTGCAAATATGTCTAAGTGGTCAAATCCAGTAGAAATCCGTATTCCAAATTCATATGGTTATATTGCTGCTAAAGCATGGGGAAAAGAACAACATGAACCAGTTTTGGCATTGCATGGTTGGCAAGATAATGCTGGTTCCTTCGACAGGCTAATACCACTTTTAAATAAAGATCTTTATATAGTTGCTATTGATGCACCTGGACATGGCTTATCTTCACATCTTCCTGCTGGCACATGGTATCATTACATGGACTATATGGTGGAAATCAAGAAAATAGTAGACTACCTCAAATGGGATAAATTTAGTATTATTGGCCACAGTGTAGGCGGTGTAATGTCTCTGTTGTACAGTAGTATTTTTCCAAATGATGTAAAAATTTAATTGTGTTGGATATTTTGAAGCCTAAATCATATGATGCAGATTTTATTCCTGTTATAATGCAAACTATTATTAAAGAATTAATTCAATTTGAACGAAAATTATCTAAGCCAGCTCCTGTGTATAGTCCAGAAATTATACGTAAACGTTTAGTTGATGGCTTATATAATCAAGTGAAACCAGAATATATAGATTGTCTTTTGAAGCGAGGTAGTCAACCATCCAAATGTGGTAAAGGTGTAGTATTTTCAAGGGATATCAGACTTCAAATAGAATCCTCATTTCGTAAACTAAGCCATGATACTTTAATGGGCTATTTAAAAATCTACATTGTAATTTATTAGTTATTTTGGCTAAAGATACTCCCAAAAAAAAAAAATCGATCTACCAGATCATCCACCTGAAATTATAAACGAGTGTATAAATTTGTACAGAAAAACATGCAAATCTTTTAAATTAATAGAAGTTGATGGCTATCATTTTGTTCATCTTAATAATCAGAACGTGTTGCACATTTTATTGACGACTTTTTTTCATCGGAATCTTGACCAGATATCTAAAATATAAATGCTTGAATACATAACTTCTGAATTACTTTAGAGAAAGATTTGTGTCTAGTTATTTTTATCATTATTTTATATAGAAAATTCTTATATCATGCATGTTAATAAAAATTTTTTTATATTAAAATGCAATATCTTTTTATATATTGCTTATCTGTAATGAATATATAATCGTTTAGAATAAAGAGTTTGTATTTTAAGAGCATAAGTGTCTTATTCTATTGTTTTAATTTTTAAATTGAATGTATAATAATTTACAAAATTTTTTCATTTCAATTAAAAGTTTAGTACAAATTTAAGGTAATATCTTGAAAGATTATTAATATTGTATTTGTAGACATTTATATGTATTGTCATTCATACAGATATAAATTGGTTTCTTAAAAAAATATTGTTTTAATTAAAGCTATTATTATTTTTAATATTTTATTTTGGTGTTTTAATTTCTGTAAATTAATGGCTTATTTGAGTAAAAGTATTGATATTCTTGCATATAGATGAAAGGGAGAAAATAAAGGAAGGTGGCCTTAAATTATAATTTTAACACTTAATATAACTGAATAAAATATTGAATTAATTTTTCTATTTTTAATAAAATAGATATTAAAACACAATTTATGGAAATATTCTTTTTCTGTGCTTATTTTTTTAATATGTAGATGAAAGAGTCTTTTAAAATCACCAAGTTTTTTAATTTTTTTGATAAGAAGTATTTTATGTTGAAATTAAGTGCTCTATATAATTTATTAAAATATTAGTAGATTAGTAGTTAATTTATCTTTAGATTAGTAGTTAATTTATCTTTAGATTTTTAATTTATCTTTATTTTGATGGGTATATTATTAAACGTATTAGATTCATGTTTTAAAGAATGTTATAAAGGAAAGCAATCTTGTGCGTTTCATTTAAAAAAATGTTCATTTAAATATTTTTATCTAATCTTATCCATGTAATTTTTAAAGGATATGGTGCTAAATATATTTATATAGATGATTATATATATATATATATATATATATATATTATTTAGACTTCTCCAGCAGTCTAACAAATGTATAACGGTCGGAGTGGGCTGTCTAGGGGAGGTTTTCCAAACACATTAAAGAAACGGGATGCTTCTTTTAACAACATTTAATTACACACTATTATACAGAGATATTTACATTAACTATTAATACATCACAATCATATTCTCTCGCTGCTTGACGCAGCCCTCCTACTCTCTCGTTGTCGGCCAGCGTTCTTCTCTCACGCCCATCTACGGGCCACTTCCCCTTCTCCCAGGGCCGGAGTTCAAAGTCGAATACTGCCACTACATGCCAAAAATTTGTGCCAAAAACACATAGTCCGTGATGTGTCACCATCTGGTGATTAGCAGGCAAACAAATCCTACAGAATCGGCCATCCTGCAGGTCACTGGCCTCAGTGACTTAACACACAAAAATCAAATAATTTGAGACTATGATTATCAGTAGTTCGCATTAATAATGACAAAATATCAATAAAATATTATATTAATAAAATATACACTCAAGAGCCAAAACATTATGACCACCCCTACATTTTGCAATGAACTCGCCTGGATGACGTGGAAGGCACGTGATCAGATGGAAGTGGTATTTAACTGCTGCTGGAGAGTCTGAAGAATCATTCTTTCACTTACTTCTGTGTATGATGGGAAAGGCTGCGGATCTAAGCGACTTTGATAGAGGGCAGATTGTAATGGCTCGAAGGCTCGAACTATTTCGAAACTGCACGACTCGTGGGTTGTTCGCGATCTACAGTTGTTAGTACTTATGCAACGTGGATGAATGACGGTGAAACCAGCAGTAGACGACATGGTGTTGGACGTCCACACGCTATCAAAGAAAAAGGTCGTCGGAGACTGTCTCGCATGGTGAACAAAACCGGAGCCAGACAGTGCTCAGCTGACAGCCCAATACAATGCGGGCAAAGTAGGGTATCGGAGCACACGGTTCAGCGGACACTGTTGGATATGGGGCTACGCAGCAAACGTCCGACTCGTGTGCCTTTGCTGACCAAGCGTCATCGCCAACTGCGCCTGCGCTGGGCCGGGAACATCGTGACTGGTCCATGGATCAGTGGGAGAGAGCTGCCTGGTCAGATGAATCACGGTTTGTCATTCATCACGCCGATGGCCGTGCCAGGATACTCCGTCTTCCAGGCGAACAGTTGCTCCCTCAATGTACAGTAGGTCATACACAGGCCGGTGGTGGCGGTATTATGCTTTGGGGGACGTTCTCTTGGGCGTCTCTGGGACCCGTGGTTGTGGTAGAGCAAACCATGAATGCTACAGGGTATCTGAACATCATTGCAGACCAGTTGCACCCTTACATGGCCTCTGTTTTTCCAGCTGGAAATGGAATGTTCCAACAGGACAACGCCCCTTGCCACAAGGCTAAAATCGTGTTGGAGTGGTTCCAGGAACATGATGCTGAATTCCAGTTAATGTCCTGGCTGCCTAACTCACCGGATCACAATCCGATAGAACACATTTGGGATGTCCTCAGAGTTCAAAGACCACCAATTCGCAATATGTCGGATTTGCGTGACCGTTGCTTAAACATCTGGTACAATCTGTCTCCGGCCATCTACCAAGGACTTGTGGCATCCATGCCAAGGCGGGTTGAAGCTGTGTTGAGCGCCAAAGGTGGGCCAACTCGTTATTGACAGGTGGTCAGAATGTTTGGTCTCTTGAGTGTAATTACAAACAATAAATAATAATAAAATAGAAATTAATGTTCGAAAATACCAATAATATCATATTCTGAAATACATACAAATTATATCAATATCATATTCTGAAATATATGCAAATTATACCAATATCATATTCAAAAACGCGTATACCACATACAAGGCACAAAAACATATCATATTAGTAGAAATATTAGTTAACATCAGGTATGTGGTTAATCTAATTTTTAATTCAAATTTTGCATAAAAGGACCAGGAGGATCCTCTCCTTCCTTAAAACATCTTCGAATGCCTCTAGTGCACTTTGAATTTCCCTTCCTACCCCGAAATCTTTCATTTGAATGATTTGGATCTCTGTACTTGGATCCCCGCAACTTAAAAACCCGTTGATCTGTCATATCCTTTAGGTTGTTGAATGTGGGTAAGACGAGGTATTCCGCCAACTGATACACCACGCGAACGACGCAGTCCCTCATATCGCTGGTGTTTTTGACCTTCACCTATCTTCACAACATTATGAGCAGCATATTTTCCAGTACGTTGAGGAAGAACAACACTATTCTCTATTTAATCCTCAGATTGTACGTTTTCATCACTTTTAAGAATCACATTAATGAAACGGGATGTTTCTTTTAAAAACATTTAATTACACACTATTATATAGAGATATTTACATTAACTAATACATCACAATCGTATTCTATCGCTGCTAGACGCAGCCCTCCTCCTCTCTCGTTGTCGGCCAGCGTTCTTCTCTCGGCCCATCTACGGGGCCTCTTCCCCTTCTCCCAGGGCCAGAGTTCAAAGTCGAATACTGCCACTACATGGCTAAAGGTTTGTGCTAAAAACACACAGTCCGTGATGTGTCGTCATCTGGTGATTAGCAGGTAAACAAATCCTACATATATATATATATATATATTGAACAAAGTTAAAACTGAAAATGAAAATGAGTATCTAATTCCATTTATATATATAATCATTTTTTTTATATTGCTCTTGTTCAAAATTGTTTATTATTCTCTGATATATATATATGTATGTGATGTTTTATTATTCTCTATAATATATATATAGAGAGAGAATAATAAAAAGGACAATTAACAGATAAAAAACGGGAATAAAAACAAATTCAGGGATAATTTACTGATATTTCACGAACTCAAAAAAGTTCGTGGAATATCTGTAAATCCCTGGAAAATTGTATATTGTTTGTGAAAAATTTTTTAGTCGTTGGTAGGTTATGCGCAACTCCAGATTTAGATGAAAAGAGGCCCTGGGCTATTCCACTTATGAGGCCCTTTCACCTCCCATTTTTAAGTTTGTAAATTAAATGATAGGTAATAAAATACATCATTACTGTGATATATATCAATGTTAAAAGAAACATGTTGTGATTGGTACTAATCTTTATAAAAAAATTTGGCAATAATAAATAAAAAAGTGGAGAACACTTATTTGAACATTTATTCTCAGCACCCTATATAGTACTTGTAACAATAACTAATCAAACATAACACACAATATTTACAAAGAAACAAAATTCCAATAATAAAAATCTTTGACTACGAAAATAAAATATGCATTAAAAATTATCCTACTTCCTATCCAATTAAATAAAATATATTCAATACATTGAAGGTTAAAGCAAATTCAATTCAGATAAATTTATTTTATTATAATTCGCATTTAAAGCTTAAGTAGGAATCATTATGCATTTTAAGTTTTAAACTAAACCAAAAATGGAACTTTATTAAAACAAAATCCAGATCAGAAAGAAGAAAATATCAAATTGTATACCATATTAAATTTTATGTTAATAGGTATTTTATTTAAGAAGATTCAATCGAAGTATACATTTAAAACGAAATAGTAGATTAGAAGAATTTCTTTCTAAACTTTTTCATACGGAATTCTTCTATAAGTTCATCAAAATCTATTTTTCTGAAGGTTTCATTTTCGATGCACAAAATACTTAATAAAGACAACCTCGTCTGGATCATTGTTCTTCTTAATTGATTTTTGATATTTTTAAGCCTTGAAAATGACTTTTCCCCAGTACAATTAGTGACTATTAAACTGAGAAACAGATGTAAAATTGATTCCACTTGCGGAGGGCAACTTGAATATTTTCTTTGAATATTATTTTATGCTAGTCTGTATGCGACAATGTAGAATTTTTTGAAGGCTTATGCGTTTGTCTCACATATGTGTGGAAATGAAATTACTTCTTCAGTAAGATTTTTGGTTGACATCTTCTGGGTATTCTTGCATTTACAGTTCAACACCTCTTTGAAGTTCTACCTTTGATAACGTAAATTCGGCAAGAAAGAAAAATATTTTCACTACATCATCATAATCAGAAGATCTTCTTCCTAAATTTGATTCTAGTGCATCTACTATAAGAATAAATGATTTAATCCTAAATTTATCTTTTGAAGAGAGTTCGTCTAAGGCAGGGGTCTCCAAACTACGGCTCGCGGGCAAAATCCGACCCGCCAGTCATCAATCCGGCCCGCGACAACGAATAGCTTATTGTTGCTGTAATAAGTTGGATAAAAAAACACAGAATGATAATAACTCGGTTTTATTTACATGCTAATTAAAGCTTAATGACAAGCATAATAGGCCGAAGATTTAACTTAAGCATAACAATTAACAAATAATTGAAATGAATCCCCTAGCATTATAAACTAGTGAACATCCCGCGGTTACCCTCGGTAGTTATGTTGGGATAGAGTATCGCATATGTATGTATATCGATGTTTTGAATGTGTTTGCGCCTACGCGCAAGGATACCCCTAGAGCGAAAAAAAAAGTGTATGGTTACGCATGCGCTTGCGTGCGCATAACTCCGAGTCTAAGGAGTGTAATGCCTGTTCGGCAACAGTGAACAGCACGGCTGCAAGTGGCTGTAACTGTTTAGTGAAATAAATCTATTTGTTAAATTTTTAACCTGTGGTTTTATTGTGTTAGTGTGATTCAAAGTTACAGTCCGCTGTGAGATATGTGTGAGTGCTATTGACGAGAACAGAATGTATATATTCTGAATCAAACATATGATTTTTATCCTGCAAATCTCTCAGAAACGGAAAAGCTAAATTAACCCGAATGAAACCGCGGGGTATCCACTTGTAAAAAAATACTAATGAGATTTATGTAACTTTCACTGGCAATAGTTTGTAGTTGTGGATCAATTTTACTTGTACCAATTATTAAAAGAGATTTAATATGCCATCAGTTAACTTAGATATGAAAAAATGCTTTGTGTACTTCATTTTGGAGAATGTTTTCTCACACAAGTAGTAGTACCAAAAAACAGAAAACAGCCCACGAGCAAATTTATGTAAATTATCAAATTGTATCAGTGGAAGACTCTTATAAAACTCCAACAAAGATGAGTTTTGATATTTGTTCTTAATTATATCACTGCACTGTAAATCAATAATTTCCATTTGAAGTTCTGGGCCTAGGGTTTCAATGTCAGTATCAAAAGGATTTTGAAAAATCTTAATTTCGTTTGCAATGACATCAAAATCTGAGAAACAAGTATCAAAAATTATCTTCAAAGCACTCAAACCTTCGACTGGAAAAATCGACGGAAACTCAGTCTCAGTAGTGCGGCTGAATATTTCACATGTTTTAAAATGTGTGAAACATTTTTTACGTAATTGTGATTGAAACAATATTATTTTCTGCCTGAATGATTTGATATTAATGTATAGATCAGGGAGAAGCTGGTTTTCTCCCTTGCAATCTCAAATTTAGTTCGTTCATATGTTTTGTCAAATCGACAAAAAATGCTAACTTCCCCCAGCCATTCGCTATTTTGTAATTTAGTAAGAGGGCGATGCTTTTCATTCAAAAAAAAAAAATTTCGATCTGCTCTCGAAGTTCAAAACAGCACTACAGGACTTTTTCTCAACTAAGCCAGCGAACGGTAGTATGATATGATAAATGATTTTCTCCCCCGTACCTTCATAAACTCGCGGAATTGTCGGTGATTCAGCCCAGTGGATCTTATGAAATTAACAACTGATATGATTGGTTTTAGAGTTTCAGACATATCCCAACATTTTCCGCACAAGGACTGTTGATGAATGATACAATTAAGACTATTGGTTTTGAACCACCATCATTTTCTACTGCGTTTGACACAAGTGCAACCACTCCTTTATTTTTTATCACACATATTTTTGTCTCCATCAGTTGTAATAGATTTCAAGTTTTTCCATCGTAGGTTCTTTTTATTAATGGCATTGTTAACTCCCTTAAAAATATCTTCCCCGGTAATCGTGCCGTGGATACTATCAAAATTAAGAAGTTCTTCATACTCTTCATAGCTTTTTTATTTACTCCTCGAATAAAAATCAACACTGAGCCGTATCCGATACATCCGTAGACTCATCCAAGGCCAGAGAAAACCACTCAAGATGTTCATTTTTGTCAGACAGTTGAGATGATATATTTTCTCGATGTCTTGTACCCTCCGAGTCACGGTGTTCGCTGACAAACTGACAGCTTTAAATAAATTTATCTTTTGGAGTACATTTCTTCGGCTACTGCAATTATGCATTCTTTGATCATTTCTCGCTTGGTGAATGGTTTTCACGTTTTTAAGATTTCAAGAGCCACACGAATTGGCTCTTGAAATCTTTAAACGATTGGCACGAGTGAGTGCAGCCTTTTATTCAGTATTGACTTTTGAAAGCAAAGATTGCTGCAATTTCAATCCGCGCTTCAAAGCTTCAAATTTTTCTATCCGCATCACGTTAAATGTTATATTCTTTTTAAGAATGGCTATGGTTTCATTGCCAATCAAACATAACACCTTACTGGGCTCAATCACGAAATATTGAAAGTTCCATTGATTTTTTAATGTTCTGCATCTTCACTGTCTATTTTTCGCTGCTTTTCCATACAAATAAATCCCACACACAAAAAAAATTACAACTTAAAATCAAAATGCAGTTAACGTATTGTCGTTGGTCGGATCGGTCTTTTAAACGGGGTTACGCACTACTTTACTTCCACAATAGACACAGTTCCGCTTCCTTCGCCATCCCTAGGTAGACAGAGTCGCGGTCGTCGCTAGCTTTTTATGCACTCCAATTTGCCCAACCTACCTATTTCCGTTTTTGACCACTAGATGTCGTAAAAAAGTGTCACGGCGGTTATATCGATACAAAACAATAGTAATTGAATCGAGAGAATTTAGCAAGCTTATTCTCACGCTCAGAGCGCGTAATCGGGCGACTAGTCTAGAAATTATAGATAATGGCAGAAAAATTAAAGCACGTTTTGGCCCTTGGTGCTTACTGAATAAACAGTCTGGCACTAAGGCTGGGAAAGTTTGGAGACCCCCGGTCTGGGGCATCAGGGTCATATGAATTTCGTAATTCCCTTGCTTTTTATTTATTAATATCCTTCTGGTAGTTCTATATTCAGTATTCAGCAACGTGTTTTTTTGCTTGTTGCTCAAGTGCATCAAATCTTTTTTTCTTAATTCCACGTAAAATAATCAAAAGTGACCTGTACCAATCTGTACAACTGCTAAGTGAAATATTAGAGCTTTGAAGAATTTTATTTACTTTTGAAAATGTCCCAGTATTCGATTCCAGAAATGGAGCATAAACATAAATTCAAATTCCTCCATCTTCTCTAAAAGATTGTTGGCCCTCAATCTAGTATCATCCTTTGCGTTATTATCTGAATGTAAGTAATTGAGTGCATCGGTGATATAATTGTAATTTTTCAAAAATAGCTTCTGTAGCTTTTGCATGTGCCTCCCACCTAGTGTCTGATAAATATTTAAGCACTTTAGAATGAGGTTTCAAATGTGATTTTCAGAACTGCCCATCTTTTGTGGAAGACGAAAAAGATACAAAAAATTCGTTCACAACACCAAAAGAATTAGCAGCATCAAGGTAACAATCAACAGTTGAGCGACCTACTAAATTTAAAGAGTGACCAGCGCATGGAACAAATCTTGCAAACTTGATTTTTTTTCGATAATTTACTGCATACCATTGTATGTACCATCCATATTGGCTGCATTATAAGACTGTCCTCGGCATTTTCTGAAATCAATTTTAAGTTCAGTAGTGATTAGTTAAATACTAAATCAGGCTATTCTTTCCCCTGAATGATCTTTTAGCTCAAGGAAAGTTAAAAATCTCTCAGTTGGCAAACTGTCTTTCAGGTGACACATATCTAATAAGGTCAACTGATCAGTATGAGATATGTCAGAAGTGGAATCTACTGAAAAATAGCCATCTGTTTTCACTTCTGCCGTAATTGTGTTTTCCCCTTTATTTGCCGTAAGTTGAATAATTTCCTCATAGTTTTAGACAAGATATGAAGAAGGTTTTCCTGGGCTATTTCCATATCGATCGATATGATCTCTTAAAAATGTATAACATTTTCTACTAGTTCTAGAAGACAAAAGTAATTGCCGTTATTTGGAGTTCCAAAAATTTTCATTGTCTCCTCTAAATGGTAAGCCTCGCTCTGCAAGAGTGCAAATTACAGAGAAAACTCTTTTCTATAACGTAACGCCGGTATTACTTGCTCTTTTCTTATTTCTTTCTCCAGCTTTAAAGTTAAAAGTTTTCCCCTTTGCTCTTGTTAAGTACGTTAACATAGCATTCCTATGATTTTCGAATTTTTATGTGTTTGAATGACAGCAGGGTTTTTCAAATCATTAAACCCTTCAAAAGTTAATGCTGTTGCAAAAGATGCAATATTTGGAAAGAGTTTACAAAAAAAAGCAAAAACACTGACCTTTGAGGGAGAGTACACAAGCCATCCTAGAGTATATTTTTTTTCTATTGCCTTTTGTTGAATAAAAAATTGCTTTTCTTCAAAATCTGGACTGATTCTTATATTCTCTCTTAGAATTTAAAAATGGTCCACAGTGATACTGAACTTGAGAAGGGCCCTTCTCTACCCAATATGATACATCATTTTGAGATAAATTTGTCCACAAGTCAACATCTGTTACAGTAGACATATATTTTCACATCACTATCTAAATTTGCAATATCTTGAACATGGTGTTTCTCATTAGGTGTCTGAAAAAATTCTGAATATTCGTATTATTTTCTTTGACTCGTTTGAATATTCATGTTCAGTAAGTTTCTCTTGGATTAGTTTCATATTTTCACTTTGAGTTAGTGCAACGGCCGTCCTCACACACAACGTGCTGCATCGCTTGCAATTGAGTAGTACTAGTTGGCACATGTAAGTAAGCAGTGATTGGTGTTAGCTTTTTTCGCCTCATACTCTTGTAGCTTCTTTTTTTCTTGCGTTTGCAAGCTCTACTTTCCAATCTTTTACTCATTCTTAGATTATAATCCAGAACAAAATTTTTGAGTTACTAATTATTGCGCATGAATAAAATTACCTAGAATTCCATGAAATGAAAATATTGTCACAAAATTTTTTCAATAATCTATAAATACTTCACTAAAGTATTGAACCTACTGAACTCAAAAGGCGAGAATCAAAGGATCGTGTATGCAATCCTAAAATAAGAATCTTTTTCTAATAACATTAACACGTATTTCATATTATCATCGAAGTAATACGAATATGACCAAACGTTAGGATATCAATAGGGTCTGTTCGTTTGTCTGCTCCAATCTACACCAATCTCCACATTATTTTTTATACAAGAACAAACCAGAACTTGGTAGTAGTATAAGGCACGTCAATATTTGCCATAGCAATCAGTGAACGTATGAACTATACTTTTGGTGCAAACTAGTATATACAAACGAACAGACCCAATGAGCCGAACGCGTTGATCTTAAACCAGTACATTTTTTTTGTTTGTTTATGAGTCATATGTGTTGAATTTCTCCTTATTTTCTATTCAGTGTTTTTAGTGTTTACTGTTTTTAGAATAGTGTAATTCTAATTTTGCTAACAATTTGAATGTAGGCCCTCTTTGATCTTGAGGCCCTAGGCTGAGAGGCCTAATTAGCCTATAGGAAAATCCGGCCCTGGTTATGCGGAACTATTAAAATGAATTTATTTCCAATACCACTATGTAATGTGTGATAACAAAAACATTTCATATTTATCTATACTATTATATTGTATTCATATTTATCTATATTATTATATTATATTCATATTTATCTATATTTTCATATTTATCTCTCTCTCTATATATGTAATTATTAAAAATAAAAAGTATGTAATATCTACATTCTTTAAATTTGTTTTAAGGATTACAACAAAGCACTTTTTAATTCCTACTTTTCCTTTTATTTGAAACTACTTTTATTCGCATTCTACTATACTTGTGATACATCACTATCCGAATTAAATGAAAACATAACTTTTAAATTAATTATTAAATTTTGTAAATTGTCAGTGGAGTAGCTTATATAAAGTAAACATCTTTTTTTTTTTTTTTTTAACAAATGAAATATCTTTTAACTTTTTCTTGAATTGTAAATTACACCTTTAAAAGGAAAAATACAAATGAGTATACTAACAAAGCTCGATGGTACATATTTCCGCATACAAACCATATATTTTTTAATAATAACACTCAACGAAACAAAATTTTAATGTTGGAATGTATTTGTGAAAAATATAGCACAGAATTAAAAACTAATAGCTCTTCATAGAGATGAAAATAATAACTATAAGCATGCAAATAGTATCAAAATTCCTTTGAATGTAAATAGCAAACGTAAAAAAACAAACACGATATTTTAATAAATTATTTAACTACAAATATTTTTTGCTATTCAACTATGTGAATTTATATTGAGAAGACTTCAAAGAATGTTTTAAATACTATAATTCAGAAAAAAAGTTGTACTTATATTAAAAACAAATTCATAACTACAATTCCAAATTTTTGTTGTTGTTGTTTTTATTGTTGTTTTTCTTAGAATTTTAGTCAAATGATTAAATAGAAATATCAATAAAATAGTGATAAATTAATTCAAGCTAAATTATTGAGTATACAAGCACTGGTACCCTAAATTTAGTCACAGAAAATGAAATAGTGAACAAAATTAAAAAGATTTTATGATTTACTTTTTTGGCGAAATAATTTTTAACAACAACAAAAAAAAAAAAAAAAAAAATTGCTGCTCAAGATAAAATGTTTTTAAACCCAAATGTCATTATAAGATTATGAAATTAATTTCTAAACAGAATTTTAAAATCTAAGAATCTTGTAAACCACAGTACATGAAATATTATACAAAATTAAAAGATTTTTTATGATTTCTTTAATAAAAATAAGTAATGGAGTTAAGTATTTAGTAAATAATTCAATAATGAAATACACTTCAAATATGCATTCAATAATGAGCAAAATTGTTTTTTTTTTTTAAACCTGTTATAAATACCTATTGAAAGAAAAACTTTTCTAAAGTTTTAATTCAGCATTTCGATAATACCTTTTGAAAAGTATATCACTAACTTTATTGATTATTTAGCATTGTAATTCAAAACAAAGTGCTGAATTTATTCA
>BPLR01014996.1:0-94852 GCA_021605095.1 Caerostris extrusa | reverse complement strand
CTCAACTCACCCTTCTGTCACGTAAATGTTCTCAGTTTTAGTTAATGCTTTCAAACTTTGGCATCAGATGAATATATTACTGTTGATTGTTTCGTGTGTTACGTTATTTTTTAAGAAATTATAATTGCATGAAAAGTTGAAATAAAAATGCCTTCAATTTTAGAGTAAGTTTTGAATAATTCATTTCTTTTATTGAGTTTTTTTTTTTTTTTTTTTGCATAAGAAATTCATATCCATATTGAGATGAATTAGAACGTGCTTGCATGTTATGTACCAGATTAATTTAAATAATTTCCCCATTGTATAGAAATTGATTGCTCACATTTTTTTAAGTAGTTATTAGAAAATTTTTGATCAGCAGGCATTTCGTTCTATGAACCGGCTGAATTATTGATTATTACATTATAATAGCACTTCAATTATGTGCCATTTTATTCTAATATGTTTCATAATCGTGATTTGTTTTTATTTTATTGTGAAGCGTTTGATGTCTAATATATAAAACTTATCTCTGTTCTAATATACTGAATTAACTAGCATCATATAATGTATTAATTTTTAACTAGTTTTATTTCTGCTCAATATGTTAGTGATAAAACTTGATGAATTGGTGATTAATGAAGAATGAGGAAATTGATACTGTTGGTGAAATTTGTTTAATTTATTTAAATTAAAGATCTTGTTTATTTGAAATATGATATGTTATGGTAAATTTTATTATTTCTCATTATGTATCAATTCATTGTAATATTCCTACAGTTTTGAAGGAGTATCCAATTTGCTTATCTTCAAAATAATTTGTATCATTTTTTAATTTGCTTGCTATAATTTTCATTTTCTAACAGAGATTCTTCCAGTGACATAATATTAATATACGAGTCCCAACAATTTTTTAAAATTTCAGCATATCAGAATTATAATATAACACTATTTCAGGAGAAAATAATATATAAGGTTTAGTTGCTGTAACTAATTACATTTATAGCTCTGTTAAATTAAATACCAATTAAAAAATCACATTTTTGTGAAATTTGATTTTTCAAATGGAACTAAATTGTGTAATTCTAAATTATTCGTTTAAAATTAACACTAAATTGTTAAAATCAAAACTTTGTTCCAATTCACAGCATTGTATACAATAATGCCATGTGTGTACATATGTTTATCTTGCTATTTATCAATTTTTGTTTTTTGTATTGTATACTTCCATTAAAAAAAATAAAATATTACTTTTTCTGTTACTTTCAGCTCTAAGCCAATAAGCTGGGCAGACCAAGTTGAACAAGGAGAAGGTAATTTTTAAAATTTATTTTTCATTTGGTCAAAACATTATACTTTGTATCTTAATGATGTAAAGCAATCCAGATAAATACTTATTAAGGATTTTTGTTTTATTGAGAATGTATTAAGTGCGATATCTAATTTAATTAATCTAATTAATCAAAAATATTAAAGAAAATTCTATTTTTTGAAATTATTTTATATGAATTTACTTTTAAAAATAAAATTTTAGTACTACTTACATGGAAAAAAAGAAAATATGTTTCAAAAATGAAAATTTGTATATTGGTTAATTTATATTGATATTGATGCAATAATTTAATATTGCTGTTAACTACTTGTTTTTTTTTTTTTTTCATGTGCTATGGTAATACCAGAACAAGAATGGAAAAAATTTAACTTTTGTTTTTGTTTACTAGTTCTAGCTATGTGCTAGATTCCTAGATCTGTTAATATGTTACTTCTTGTTCGAATGTGTGTTATAGCAAATTATGTTATAGAATTTGAGAGCTTTTCTGATATAATGCAATTAATGTAAAGTAACATGTTTGGAATGCTTGTTATATTCCTTTTGTTATGAAATAACTTGAAAAAAACTTCTATAAGATTACAAAATAGTTTTTGTATTTTGTATATATATTTTGTGTTACATATTTAATTTTCTGTTATGTATTTTAAGTTGAATCTTTCTAAGTCATACAAAGAGACTGATTGATTCTTTAAACACTAATATTCAATTAATTATGTTAGAAGTGATCATATCAAAATCGATAGGAAGTGTATTATTATTTTAAGTGAACTTATTTTAAAAGTTTAAAATTTTATTAGCAATAAATGCTTTAAAAAACATAAGACATTATTGTTTCAAGGGAAGAAAGTGAGGGGATATTTGCCATCATATTGTATAAGGGTTTCATATAACATACTTTTATTTATATACTGCATATTTAATAATGTATGTTTTTGATTTTTTCAACTAAAAAAAAAATTCATTATAAATTTAAGAAAAGGACTTCATTCTATTTCCTTTTTTTATGAATGTGCTATGTGCTTTTTATATTTTTATATAAATTATTCAAATAGATTTTAATTGTGAAAATGGTGTCTGAATTTGTTTGAAAATATGAGGAGTCCTTTCAATGCTTGCTGAAAAACAAAATAGAAAACTAAAATATGATGAATCAACTTATTTGTTAGCTAGCAGTTTAGCCTGCCCTTAAGGTAGTTTGATTTACTCACAGCTAGGGATTGCAATATCGGACCAAAAGTTCAATACCGGTATTCTGTATTTTTAAATTTTAATACCAGTAGTAGAAATTTTAGAAACAGAAAAAGAAAACACAGGTGTTTTTTGTTTTATTTGCCAGTTTTATTAGAGAATGTAAATATCTCAAAAAGAAATGTAACTTATAAATTATAACGGTATATAAAGAATCGCAAAAAGTAAAGGAACATCTTATTTATTTAAATCACAAAAAGTGTAAATATCACTATTCAGCCTGTGGTACTATTACAAATTTTGGAATGTGATCTTAAAAAACATAATGCAGCAATCGTACTATCATTAAGCCTGGAACGTAATTTTGTGCAAAAATTATCAGCTGTCGAAAATGCTGTACGCTAGTTGGTGGTACTGTTAGCAATGAGCGATATACTTTTCCCAAGTATTTACCTCTAAATCCCTCATCTTCAAATAAATCTATTTCTCGTCGGATTGTTTTGGATATAGCTGATTTCTGTATTGTATTTTGGTTTGTTGAAACTTTTTGGTTATTGCCAATTCTAATTTTTGTTCAAGAGACAATTCCTTTTCACTATTGACATTAGTGTTATCATAATTTCTAGTTTTCAGATAAGAATTTCACAGTTAAGAATTCTAAATTTCCAGTAAATACCGAAAAAACAGCATTTAAACTTGTGAATACTGGTATTATAAAATTGTACAAATGGCTCAAAATACCGGTATTTGGTATACTGGTATTGCAATCCTTACTCACAGCCCTATGTACTGCTTCAACCCAACACTTTCACAATTGGTGGATGCATGGACTTGATACTTGAAGTATTGTAAAAGACAACTCAAAGTAGTTTTTCTAAATGGTTATATATTTAATAAAGTTTTAATAATTACTGAGTGTATATTGAAAGTTTAATATTAATAATGTAAAATATGTGTTGCTTTGGAATGTTTTGGTCTTAATTTTAACCCTTTTTAAAATCATTTATACTGGCAATAGAAGAAAATTGAAGATACCATTAGAATTCAGGGTGTTAGGATCTACAAAAATTACTCCTAAAAACATATTCAAAACCTCACAATAAATTGAGAGAATTAAGGGATGGAATCTCCAAGTTTTAAAATAGCCTTAATTTTTTGTCATATTTATGTGCTAAATGTGAAAGCTGAGAATTTGTTTAAAAAAAAAAAAAAAAAAAACCAGATTTTCAAATTTATTTATAAGATATATTTTATCAGTTAAAAAATTAACTAAATAAATAGGGAAATTAAAATTTTTGTTTATTTATTTGCATAGAAAAATTTTAGCTTGAGTAAAGCTGCAAAATTGTGATCTTTTGAATTGGGTAATTTAAAATGTTCTTTTTATTTGATTATCATTATGGTATCTTGATGGAAGTACTTATTCTTATTTAGGGATTTCTACTAATATTGTACTTTTTTTAGTATTAAACAAAATTTAATTAGTTGACTTTAAAAAAAATCAATTTGATAAACTATTTAAACTATGAATATTATGAGATTAATTTTAAGTTGTTTGATATATTTTCATGAGAATTTTTTAATGATTGATTATTTTATTTAAAAAACAGGAAGGATAAAAAATTGTTTTCCTTAACTTTCATAAATTTTAATTTAATACAAGAGAATTAGTATACTGAAGAAAAAAATTAACCCTCATTTATAATATGCATAACATTTTATCGATATTGAAATTGCGAAAGTGTGTTTTAATATAGTAATGTTAGAGAGGAAATGTGAAATTAAAAAAAAAAAAAAAAAATGTTTATTTTTTCTAATCTATATCATGCAATTATAATCATTTTTACCTACTTTTATACAAAAGTGTTCATTCTACTATGTTCATGTTTTTATCCAATTTTGCTTTCTTTATTTGATTGTTAACTAACTTGCCACTAATTTTAAAGGAAATAAACTCAAAATGTTATGTATTATTGTTTTTATAATTTTTAAATTTATGCTAAAATTTTAGAATTCAATTAATTAAAAAAAAGGATTTTTTTAGTCATAAGTAAAAACTTTTGATAAATTAGCACATATTGTAAAACACTTCTTTATATTTTTTACCATGCATATAATTAATACTTCATTTTAAAAATAAAAGTGATTTTGAATGAAGGTTTACATATTAAATTATTGAGGAAATTTCTGATTCATCATACATTTTAAGGATTAGAAACTTTGTTTTATTGAATTTCATTTTAAAGTAAGCTGATCATAATTTAAAATTAGTTAAAACTTTAAAAAATTATGTAATAGTATATGTGAGATTTATTATCATTTTTAAAAAAATATTTAACTATTATAAGCTATTACTGAGTATAATTTTATGATTATAAAAGTATAAGCATAAATTTGAAAGGTGACTAAGTTAGTGATTTTGTTTTATGCTTGATATCTTAAATTTATTATATTTTCAGCTGATTTGGCACCACCTGGGGAAGTTGTTCGAGGTGACACAAAAATTATAACAGAATATAAAACAGAAGATGGAAAGAAAGTAAAAGTAAGAAAGTTGATGAACTATTATATTTAAATGATGCTATAAATTATGCTAATATAATAATAATCCGTATGCTATAAATTAATGGAAGCTAAAGAATTTTGAATTTTTATCTTCATATAAGAAAATAAATTTTAATAATTGACTTTCTATTATATAATGGTTTAATAAAAGTAAACAATTTTTAAATGTAATAATTTTTGTGTCTAAAATATGTAGATTAAAAATAAAAAATATTATTCAGTTAAAATATATTAACATTAAAAGGATTATTCTTTGTAATATACATTTACACCATTTGTTACAGGAAGAGAAAATAACATCTTTATTATAAAAATAAAAATATTACATCAATGTAAATTGCACCAATATACCTCTCCCCATAAAATTATGCTCACCTATTGGAATAATATTAAGTAATGGTTTCATCATTTTTCTAAAAAAAATTCAATTTATAAGTAGAAACTGTTATGATTAAAAAAAAAAAAAAAAAAAATCTCAGACTTCATTCTCTAGAAAGTATTTATTTCTTAATAGTTTATCTCTTATTTGTTTTGTGCATGAGGCTCAGAATTATTCCCTAACAGAAAAAAAGAGATGTTTCAAAATAATTTAAAATAGGTGTGCATTAAGCGAGTAATTAACAAAGTGTATAATAAAAGTTAGTATATATAGTTATTTTAAGTAATTTATAAATTTTATTTGATACAAAAAAATTTTTAAAATACAATCAAAACATCATATTTTGTATGAATGTTTTTTATTTGTCTTCTACTAAGAAAGAATGTATTTATGCTATGTTTTACATTTTAAAAAAATATGTAATATTTTGCAGTGTGTTCGTTATTACAAAGTTGAACGCAAAATGGTTTCTAAATCCATTGCAAAACGGAAAGTGAGTATAAAGAGTCTTCTCAAATTATAAAAATACTTAAGTTTTGAAGGGGAAAAAATTAAGTTTTTCTTCTTTTTTATTCAAAGATTTGGAAAAAATTTGGCTTGGCTGCCAATGATCCACCTGGTCCCAATCCAGCTAACACAAATGTATGTGAAGAAATCTTCATGCAGTTCTTGTCCAATAAAGAGGTAAAAAAATTTTTTTTGAGAATTATTATTATAAGGATAATTTTGGTATGCATGACGTTTTTATAAGCTTTCTGGTAGCTGTATAATTTAGTCATACAATATACATGTATTTTTGGTGCATTTTAAGATTGTATGGAGGATCAGTAGGTTGTGCAAATTTATATACATTTAAACAAAATGTAAATAATGCTAAAGGCAAGTTTATGAGTTCTGCGAGAGAGTGAATGGGCTGGAATTGGGCATTCTTGGAAAAATAATGCTTGATTAGCTTGTATTAGACTTTTTACTTAATGTTGTTTGCTTTGTCTATTCCTTATAACATTGAGGAATGTGAAGAATAATCAGTAATGCACAATAAAAACAACTATTCTCAAAAACTCCTTTTCCTCTCAAAGAAGGATAAAAAGCAAAATATGTGCTATAATTGCGAAAAGTCTGCAAAAACGGATATTTGATTCAAATGCCTCTTATGAAATAAACATCAATATTCAATGGGAGTACTACAATGAATGATGCAAATTAAAAATGGTATTTAGAATAGGAAAAAGTTATTTAGACTTTTATGGTAAATATAGCTGAGTTAAATGTCGTGCTGAAGTACAATTGTAAAAAATTGTAAGGTTTTCAGAATTGATGTATTGATAAGCATATTAAATGATATGAAAGATCATTATTCAGCTTCTGTAAATATAATCAAGCAATGGTGTTATCCCCTTAAATGTTTTTTTACTATTTGAGATTTGTCATGCTCCATATTACAAGTTTTTTTTTTTTTTTTTAATTTCGTAAATTGATTCAGTTTATTTATTATGAAATACGTAAAACATCTAAAGCTGTAGCAAAACTAAATCTAATTTTGTTTTGGTATTATTTTTAAAAATAAATTTATGATTATACCATTAGCTTAATAAGGTTTTCATTTAATTGAAAAATTTCTACATATTTATTAATCTACGCCCAATAGGTGATGTATATTAAAGGTGAAGATAACTGGTGCTATTGTCAAATTTAAATTTCTAACCTTGTTGGAATGGCTGTACATATGCAATTTATGTAATAAATGCCTATATAATGCATCAGCATAATTTAACTTGAGGATGCCTGACAAATTTTAATGATATAAAAAGTTGTGCATTTTTAAAAAAATTTATTTCTTAAAATATTTTATTTTAATTGGGGAAGAATTAAAAAATTTCCTACATTTTTAATTTCCATATTTAGAAAGAGAAACTGTCAATCAATATATCAGTTACTTATTAATTTGTGCTTTGTAAATCATTTTTAATTCCTAACTGTGATTTCATACCAATTTTTTATTATTATTATTCTTTTGTAAACATCATCATATAATTTGCACCACATTTCGCCTTTTTATAAAAGTGCAGCAGTTTTGTCAAAGAGGGGAGGCTATAATTTTAACAATCTAACCAAGATTCCATTTGTAAAAATGTTAAAATTAAAACAAAAAAGTTTAAAAGTAATCTTTTACAAAGTATTCAATAAAATTAAGATTGTGCATGATTTTTTTTTTTTTTTTTTTTTTTTTAAATATCTGTGTTTTGTATGGATATTTAAATTGTTTTCTTTATAAATGTTAGCAAAAAAAAAAAGTTATAAATTTTCAAAATTTTATGATTTCACTGATTTGCAAAATTAATCAAAAGATTCACAAAAAATAGAACTTACTTGCATAGATTCAGCATTTTGCAGTAGATTTCTGCATTTTAACACTATTTTCTGTTTATCTGCATAGAAGTTTGAAATTTCCACTTTTAAATTAAAAATCTTTTCCGGAGATTGAGTTTGCCATGTTTCAATCGGCGAAACACAAAATTTATAAGACAATGCTGCTAAACTTTTTGAGGATTTTAAGAATTTAAAAGACAAAGAGAGCTAATATAAGTTTTTTCGGAAATAATATAAGTCACACTTTAACCACAAAGTAATTAAAAATATCGTATAACAAATCCAAAAATAACAATCGCCAAAATCGTATAACATTTACAAATGTAAAAATACCTTGATGAAACAAAGGTGTTTAGCCATATTCCATGACATCCAGCTAAAAAATTACATTAATTTAAATTATCTTCTTTATACAGGAAGTAAATACAACGAATATAATATGTGCATGTTCATTGTAGAAAATGTTAATTGCTTTAAAATGCTTGAGTGTTGTTGTACAAGCGATCAACGAGTAATGTCATTGGCAATTGCCAACTAAATTTTGTCTTCGATGGAAAGTGTTGGAAATGCCAACATTATTTGAGTGTTGTACAGAAAATGTTATGAGTGAATCAATGAATGATATTAATACATAGAAACTGAAATTAATATATATTTTAATGCAGCTGTATATATATTTACATATAAAATAATGTGGCATAAAATCTGCTTTTTAAATAACATTTCCATGCTTTTTGATGAATCTTCTGCATTATTGAAAAAGAGAGGTTGGCAATTATGCACTTATAAAAACTGAATGACCTTATTATAAATATTCTCAAATTATTTATCTAATTATAACTGTGCAAAATTCTTTGGTTTATTGGTTTGTACTTGAAATAGTTCATTTATATGAAAAGTTGTTCATAAAATCAATGCATTATATATCTGCTTTCGAATTTTCTGGATTTTTCTATTAAATTAAATGCACTCTGAAAATTTTTTTTTTTAAGACAAAAATATTCACTGTATGGAAAAAAGTTTGACAGCAGCATGTAAAATGTTTGTAAGAAGTATTAATTAATTGTGGAATATTTTATTAATTATAGCTATATTGCAGAAGTTAATGAAAGAATATTTAGTATAAAAATAATTTGTTGAAAATGAAACATTAAATCTTATAATCCAAAAATGCAAATGCATAATGTATTAAAAAATATATATATATATATATATATGTATGTATATAGGAAGAGAAAGGACAAGAAGAGGATCCGTTGGCCAAGTTGAAGGGTCAGAAAATGGTGAAATGCCGTATTTGCAAGGATGATCACTGGACTACTCAATGCCCATACAAGGATAGGTTTGGAGGCTTGCCTGAAATGGCTAATCAAGAAACTGCTAAGCCTGGTGGGCATACTTTTTTTTTTTTTTTTTTGTCATATTTTATTTATTATAACTATTTTTAGTGCTTCTTACCAATTTTAGAGAAATAGGAAGAGGAAAGTAATGTTTCTAAAAGTTTTTGTATATTATATAGCTTGTATTATTGTTACTTGACAGGTTATTGAAAAGTTTTGAATTTTATGTTTTTTTCTGTTATCACAAAAAATTTCATCCCAAGTAGATTTTATTATTTTTTTGTTTTGTACATGTTAATGGATCTGGTACAATAATTATTTTAAGGTTTAAAAATTATCATTAATAGGTGGTAGTTAATATGCAAACACCATTATTTAGAATAAATTATTTTATAAATGTTTTTATTAGCAACTCCTACTGCGGCTAATTCACAAGCTGAGGAAAAGGTGAAAGCTGGCAAATATGTTCCCCCAAGCATGAGGGAAGGAGCTAATAGACGTGGTGAATCGATGGCCCCATCAAGAAGAGGTAAAATTTTAGTTTGTTCTCTTTCTTAATGTTTTTTGATTCAGCTTAATTTTCTGTACTTCATCCTTAATAGGGTACTTTCAAGGGGTTATGCAGGTGAAGAATCAATAGTATAAGATTGGGATAATAGGATTCTTTAACGCCTCAAAAATAAAGCAATGTAAATGATATGTGATAAGAATGTGTGATGTTATGTAAAATTTTAAAGACATAATATGAAAAAAGAAAATTTAGGTAAAAAATATTATTACAATAATTATAATTATTATTTTTATCAAAATTGATTTGTGCCGTCATATTGCTGACTTACACAAGTTATAGATTTGTCCATTTATACTTATGAAAGGAATACCTTTCCATGCTGAAATTGGTTGAATTATGCTTATACATAAATTTAAAAAAAAAAAAAAAAAAACATTGCTTATTACTTTTCAATTTTTTATGCTATTAAAACACTTTATCTCTATTGATTTTGAAAAAAAATAGTGCCAACCTACATATGAATAGAATTTTTTTTTTTTTTTTTTTTTTAATAAACGAAAGAATATTCAGTTTTATAGAATAATGTGCACCCTATATTATGAATAGAAAAATTAGTTTTTTAATAAACGAAAGAATATTCAGTTTTATAGAATAATGTGCACAATTAAATATATTGCTACTATTACACTTACCCTTTGTTATAAAAAATAACTGTTAACTTGCAAAGATCTTTACTTAGAATAGAAATAAATGAATAAATTGAGGTTATTTTTTTGTGTATAAGCCTTTTGTTATAAATTCTTATATTTACAACATGTGTATATTCATTTCACAATGCTGAATAAAATATTTTTTTCATGTATGAAATCTAATTTGTATTATTTAATTTCAGCAAATGTATTGATAGCATTAATTTAAATGATCTCTAACTTAACCTTATTTTTAATGCTAACTTCTTCAATATCTTAAAAAAAAAAAAAAAAAAATGCTGTATTACTTGATATTATAAATTGTAGCTATATTTGTGGATGTGCATGCTGATGCAAATGTTTTAGTCAAGTTATTGCCCATTTTGATTTGAAGGTAACATTGTGTGCATTATTCCCCACTCCCTTCATGCTGACAAATATATAAAATACTACTAGAAATTGTCTGATATGTATCTTCAAAATCTGATTTGTGGCTAATGTATGAAAGAACTATTATTAAAAATAAATTACATTTTAGAATTAATAAAGTGAAAAACATTTTTATACAATTTTTAATTGAATATAAAATAAATATTTTTTGTTTATTATTCTTTTACAACTGGAAGCATACACTTTTAAGTTTCAATGTTATTATTTTAGTACTTTCCAGTATAGAATTATTAATTGAGAACATCTATCATTCTATTTCTTTTGAAAAGCAATTGTCTTTCGACTGATCAATTTTATGCTGTTTTCTAAAATGCTCGTTAAAAGCAAGGAATGATCTTTTCTCAGTACTAGAAAACGATGTCCTAATTTGTACCAGTTAGTTTTGTAAACTTCACATTAGTAATAAATTTTTTACAGTAAATTACATTTCTTTGCATGACAATGCAAGACTTATAAAATTCTTATTGAAGTGTTTTTATTTTGTGTGAATTCTTCATTAGTAAAATTCATAATACAGCAATCATAATAATAATAAAAAAATTTTAAAACTGATTTGTATTCAAATAAACTTTTAGATGAAACTCCCACTATTCGAGTTACAAATCTTTCTGAGGATGTAAGAGATTCGGATCTTCAAGAGTTATTCAGACCATTTGGAACAATTGCAAGAATTTATTTAGCAAAAGATAAGTCCACTGGACAATCAAAGGTAATTATTTTCCTTCAATATTTTATATGTTCTTAATGGATTGTTAGCAAATAGTAATTTTAGTTGTAGTAAGTTTATCTCCTTGCATTTCAATATATTTTGTCCATTTGTAAGATTTCATGAATTTTTGATGCTCCTAATATTTTATTAAAATTTTTATTGTCATTATATATATGTAGATAGATATTCTAAATATCATAATTTAATTCCTTGCAAACATGCATTAGAGAAAGTACATGCAATAAATTTAGCTGTTTTGTTAAATAGAAAAAAATCATAGCATTTTTAAACACAAAAATTAAGGAAAAATGAACATGAAAGCTATTTTAAGTTTTTGTTTTTGTGGAAATAATTTTTACTCCACATGTATATGAATTACAACCATATTTTCAATAAACTTATGTTAAATTATATATGTCTAATTTTATAGAATTAGCTTAAATAAAAATTATTTTAGATAACTTTGCAATTACTTCAGTATGAAAAAAAAAAAATCTACGTCTAGGATTAGTGAAATTTATCTTTATTTTTAATTCTGAAAAACTTTATTTGTGGAACCTTTATCAAAATGTACATGATGAAAAATCAAATATATTTCAATTATATATCTTAATTTATTATCTTCGAGGATTTAAAATTAAATGGCATAATTATACAATGTTATTCAAAATAAATTGTCTGATTTCAAGAATAAATGACACTGAATGATACAAAGTTAAAATATGGGAATCTTATATTGTGAACAATGGATGGTGCTGGTATGTTATTCATGAAGCTTTTTCACTGAAGAAGTTTTAAAAACTTTTCAGTGGCAGGGTAATAATGGCATCTACAGAGCATAAACCTTTTTGTTCGGTGTGGATCTGTAATCACTGTTCAACGTGAATTTCATAGAACCTACCGAATTAATCCATCTATTGCTCAAAATATATAAAAGTGATTTAATCAACTTAAAAGCTGCAGATGTCACTGTAAAAGAAAAAGTGGAGGGCGACTAGACATATCTTGGAAATTGTTGAAAGAGGAAGAGTGACTTTTCTACATAGGTCCAAGGAAATAGAAAAATAAAGGAAATAAAAATAAGATGAAACGAAATAAATCATCATCCTTAAACAAAAATTCCAATTCCTGATGAATATTGAACTATACATTAAACCTTTTTTTTTTTTCCAGGGATTTGCCTTTATTAGTTACCATCGCCGTGAAGATGCTTCCAGAGCAATTCAAAGTGTAGATGGTTTTGGATATGACAATTTGATATTGAGTGTAGAATGGGCTAAGTAAGTTTAATTTCCTATGCACATATTTATTTTTAATTCCTATTACAAATAAGTAAGTTACCATGAATAGATTAAGTTTTCTTCTGTTTGAGCTTTCTTCAACTATTGAATAGCATTTTTTTTTTCAATCAAAGACTTGATTTGCTTTTTTATGCTGAATTATTAAAAATATATAAATTTATGTAATCTTTTAAAAATCATTCATTACATATAATTAAAGTTTTAATGCAGCAGAAAGTTTGACCGATCATCATTATGAACCATATTTTCAAATAGCTGCAGCTCTTGCTCTATTTCTACAGTAATTTGTTTTTAATCCGGCACTTTAAAGGCCATGATCGTGCTGGATTAGTGAGCATCAATATAGTTTTAAGGGGTCATCGGCCCATATAAAAATTTAATTGATTAAAAACATGTACAAATTGAATATTAATTCTGTACCAAAACTGACAACTATACTAAATACTGGGCGAAAAAACACAAAAGCAAAGGCTCTATTGAAACAAAAATCCAGAATGTGTAATCCAGAATCACATTAAAAGGAAAAAAAGTCTTGGTCACACATAAAATGTATTTATTTAACTATAATAATTAAGCCACAAATATGCCATTTTAAAAATATTTTTAAGCTTATAATTTTAAGAAATAAATCTTTTAAATCTCAATTTTAAAGAAGCTACCATTTTGTTATGTTGCATTCATAAGAACGCTGCAATAGGTGCATTGGTACAATCCTTTTTTTTTTTTTTTTCAGATGACCATTTCTGTTATTAATCATTCCTTTTCTTCAATTTTCAAATAGGTTAAGAATTTTTCCATAGATGCAGATGTGTGTTATTTTCTATTTATTGTTCATTATTATATCTCAAAATTTTATTCATTATTTTGTTTACATGATTTCTTATTTAGATTTAAGTAATATTAGTTTATTCTAGACATAATTTTTATCTTTAAACACATTTAAACAATGTATCCATATTTGTTATTGCATATAAATTTACAAATATAGTTCTTTCATATAAATTCTTGCATTACTTTTGAGCACATAATTTTTTTTATATATATATATATGAAAAAATTGCCTTTACTTTGACTACAAGCTATGTGATGAGGACACGATTAAGCATCTGATTGATTGTAGCATGTACTAGACGGAATACTTATCAGATATTTCATTGGATCAGCGAAAGATTCTGCTAATTTGCTGTTCATTTGGCACAAAGAAAATAAAAATAAAAAATTCTTATTTGTATTCAAACAAGTATAATCACAAATATCTAAAAACATCTTAAGTTATCTAATGCAATGCTGCCTCTTCCCTTACTGAAAGACCTTAAAAATATCGCATCACCAAATATTAATCGATATTAGTGCAAATCTAAAATCTGAATATCAGTATGATGAAAGTTTTGCATTTCAATATTTCTAATGGCTCTTACTTTTTAACTTAATGATAAAAAAAAAAAAAAAAACAGGCAGACTTTTTGGGATCATAATTATAAATGTGGAACCTTCTCGATCTTATATTGTATACTACTTTCAAAGTAAAGAAAATTAAAAGTATTCAAAGTACTTTTTGAGGGAAACATGAATTTTAATGATATTATTACATGAGTAAAAAATATTAAAATTTGCAATTCAGCATTTTTCTTTCCCATACTTTGTCTTAAAATTTCTAATTTTTAAATCCCTCTCATTCATCTTTCTGTGTAAAAGTTTTTTTAGGTAGAAAAGTTCTTAGCAAGTTAATCAAGTGATTCAAAAGCTACTATTTAAAAAAAAATTAAAACTAACATTAAAAACAAGAGCTAATAGGGTAACATCAAATAAAGGTTAGGACAGTAATAGCCATTAGTAATTTTCACATAACCACATCAACTTATGATAAACATTTAGAACTGTGATAGGTAAGTTTTCAAATGTGCTCCTCAAGAATTTCAAAATAATCCACAAGCTTGTTTCATGCAGCTTAGTTTTTAAAAATCTCTTGTTCAATATGTTCCAAGGAAAAAGGTTGGCATTAAAAAATTTACAATTTCATTGTGAATGGCATTTTAACAAATATCTACTCCCACCTTATTAAAAGTGTCACCAAAAATTTTTTTGGTAAAATTTTGATAATTTCCATTTTATCAATCACATGTTTTTCGAATGCCCCCTAGGGAGGCGGGGCGAATCTTTTCTCGATTATCAATCACATGTTCTTGGTTTGTTTTAACATTTTCATTAGAAGCCAAGATTAATTCCCATTGTATTTTTCCATTTTGAAGGAAAAAAAAGTATCACATTTTGAAGGAAGTAGTTTAATTTCCCCCTTCAAATAACATAATTGACAGATTCACGTTTCCATGAAAATTCTGAATTGGAATTACCTAAGATGGGTTTAATTGCTTCTATAAGAAAAATTAATATGTGCTTATTTACTATTGTGATATTTTTCTGTTTTAGTTAGAGCACATTAAACTTTGCATCTTTTAATTGTCATATTAGCTGTTAACTGGACCTAAAAATACCTATAATTTTCAGACTTCTGCTTTTTTGTCAAATTAATGCTGTATATTATTGGAAAGGTTGAATTATTGAAAAATAAAGAGATATTCCCAGCATCTTTAAGCTATTATAAATCATTTTCTAATTGTAATAAATAAGGTGCTACATAAATGAATTGTTCATTTATGTATCATATTTTCATGAAATATAAATTAATGCAATTTTTTTTATTTTAGGCCTTCTGGAACAAACTGAAAGATAAAAAAAAAAAAAAAAAAAAAAAATTTCACAGTGGCCTTCTGTATATTTTCTAAAAGTATATAAAGTACTATGTATAACTGGACTTCAAAAATAAATCAACTCAACATTAAGTGTTTGTTTTAATTTAGAAGATAGTTGTAAAATTGGAAGTATGGCTTTTATAATAAAATTATTTAAACTAGAAACTTTTGCTGAATAAGTGTAAGCAATGAACACTAGGGGCTCTGTACTAAAACACTTCCTAAATGCAGTTTTATGTATCGTTGTGGAAGCCGTTTGTTAGGGAAGTTTTCAAATGCCAATATTGTAAATATATTATTGCCCATGGACTTGTTTGGTCAACATTCCGAACCACTCGCAAACATCCGTGCCACTGCCGGGATTCAAACGTGGAGCCTGTGATATGAGCAAGTTTGAAGATGACTGCTTTATAACAATTACATTCATTGGCGATATAAAAATGTAAGCAAATGATCTACCATCTGGAATAATGAAATTTTTCTCCTGATCTTGTAGCATTCTTTTCAAATTAAATATATATGACAAAGTGAGTACTACTATAGTAAATAAATAAGCACTTTTTTTTTTTTTTTATTAAAACAAAATTTAAGTTAATCCTTTATACATTATTATAAAAATATGTAGAGTAAAATGGTTTTTAAATACTTATGTAATAATGCTTTATCTATTAGAGAGCAAACTAAAATTTCATGCAATTACTTCTGAAAGAATATAAATTATTTGCATTTTCATTTCAATGCATGTGCTATCAGTTGACAAGAATTAATACATAAGTACTAGGTAAATTATACATACAAGTACAAAGGCTTTGTCCTCAAAGAGGAGTGAGGCAGGCCATAAGATGTTCTAATTTATTTAAGAAGTTTCTTCCTTCCATTTTTTCCAACATCACTTCTCTAAAACTTCCGCCCAAGTTCTGCCATTTTCTGTCACGCACTAGTGTACTGGGATAAAAGTCTGTTGTCTGAGGAGAAAATGAAACACTTACGTGAATTCCATTCTTGGGGCTGCATCGAAGAGCTATTACTCTGCAAAAAAATAACAACATAAGTGTTCTAAAAATAAAAAGTGCATGTTTATTGCACTATACAAATTATTAATAGTAGTATAAAAAGATGCACATTACCAAAATAATATCTTTACAAATTGATGAACAATATAAGAACACTCAACTTATAGCTCTTAAACAGAAAATAGTAGTTTTTACATTTAGGAAATTTCCATTTATTACAAATATGCCAATTCCTTAAGCATTATACTTTTTCCACATTTGATAAAAATCCTTCTATGTCATTTTATGTTTGGGTGCACAAATTTAATCAATTTTAAGAATTGGAAGTAAAAATTTACAACTGTTTAATAACCTGAAAACCTTAAATACAATTGTAAGTTTATCAATTTAAATTTAATACTTAATAAATAAAAGTTTTATTACCGTGGAATTGATTTTCTTTAATAATATTAGTAAGTGGCTGATTTGACATTTATCAAATTTTTATTTAATTGGGAGCTTATAAAATTATTTTTTTATTCAATGCCGAGAATCCTCATATCAAATTACACAACACTGAATTTTATGGATCGGCAGTTAACAAAGTATTCACTAATATTTGAATAGTCTCTATTAAATGATTTGTATGCATTTTTATTTGATTGTATGGTAAAAGAAAAATGGTGAAGCCAGTATAAGGAGAAAAAAAAAAAAGCTTTGGAACTTTACCTGTCGCCCGTAGGAGAAGTCATCAAAACGGAACTTGCATTTCCTGTGGGTTCAACATTTCCTACACCTAAATTGACACCCAAAGACAGCACTTTCCATCCCATTAGTTTCGCTAATGATTGGGCAGCATTCACTTGATGTTGAGAAGCCTGAATTGAAGAAAAAAAATCTTTTATATAGATAACAACGAAAGTCTTTGTGGATGCTTTTCATAATTTTATGCAGTATGTGGCTAAACAATTGTAAGGTTTAATTAATATATAACCGCGAGAGGTCGCGGTTATAACTGGTAAATTAACTGTGTGGTAAGCAGTTGTGGCGAGATCTTCAGACCACGAGGTGAGCGCTAGGAGCGTCAGATCAAAACAGACGGTCAGGGACATTCTCTTGGCTTTTAAAATATTAATACTATTGTAGAAGAGGCACAGGGTGCCATGTGTATGTATATACTAATTGTGTAAGTAAAAAATTAATATAATTAGAGTATTTCATCCTGACACAACTAGCTGCTAGTATAGCAGCTAACACAATAATACACTTTAATTAGTTTCAATTAATAAAAACCGCAATTTACAACACTACCTCAGTTTAAACTGGAAAGATTTTTGTGGACTAAGGATTCTTTACATTATTAACCTTTTTTATTTAATCGTAATGGAAAAGCCTAAGATATATCATACAACCAAAAAATGAAAAGGATTGAAACTTTTTTTGAATTAATAAAATAAAGATGTTCTAACAGTTAGATCAATACTCATGGCATATACAAGGCTTGGATTGCTAAGATAATATTTTTACTCAACTAAACAAATATAATTCAAAATTGCTAAGAAAGTGTAATTTGATGATGGCGTCACTAAACATCTTATTGTATTTTGCTTACATGTTTTTTAAGAGAAAAAAAATTAAATAAAGTTAAAGCAATATAAAAAAAAAAACACTATCAAAAATTTTCATTATATAGCAATAGGGTCTCTAAATAGACAATCTAATATCTTCATCACAAATATATTAAGTTCAATGTATTAAGGATATATCTTTGAAAATAATAATACATTTAACTTCAATGTATCAATCATACAGAAATTTAAAAATAATATTTTTTACAATTATTGAAGAAAAGTTATAATAATTCAAATAATTGGCAATTTTTTTTTTTTTTTTTGATATTTTTATATACAGATACAATATTTTTATTTTTTTATAATAATATTTATATCCATTTGCACAAACACACATATATATATGCAATTGTGCAAATGGATGTGATAAAATTTTTTTCTTAGCTAAACATTTAAATTGTGTACATATAAATATAGGAATCACACAAAAATATGAATAGCTAAAATTGATATATATATGTATATTAGCAATCTTATAATTAGTAAAAAGCTATACAGAATAAAATAAATATATTTTCAACTATTATAGATTTCAATTTAAAAATAAAAAATTAACTGAATTAAAAAAAATTTTTTTGAAACTTTTGATACTAAATTATTCACCATCATCAGATTTTCTAATGAAAATAGAAGAGCGAGATACATGAAATTAATATGCATACCAATCTACTGTGTTGTAATTATTTTTTAAATAAATACATTTTCAAGGTTAGTGTCCGATTGAAACGACTCGCCATACAAAAAAAAATATGGTCAAATATGCCTTCTTATGTTCTTGACACAAAAGAATTAAAATAATTTATTAAAGATTATATCAATGAATTAAAAAATGCAGTTTCACAAAAAAGTTATTTAAAGATAACCTAATATAGGGAGATAAACAAAAAATAAAGGTAGCATATCAAATGATACAGTCGTATAGGATCATCTGATGGCATAGAAGTTTATGTATGGGTGTAGATGTCTAATAAATTTTTATATTCAGAGAGTGAAATTAATTATCACAATATATTAAATGTAAATATGACTTTTAATTATAAAATCTATAGGTGCTTCTTAAAATGACTTTACCATGTATGTTAGCATACCTGAGAAGTCAATAAAAGCATAATCAATATATTTAAAGTTAAAAATTAACAATAAAATCTGTTTAAAGCCTCCCATGAAACTTTCCATAATTCTGTTTTTTAAACTGTTTCTGTTTATAAGTTGCCAACTTATTTTTCACCAAATTTTTCTCAAAGCAATGTTTTTTTTTTTTTTTTTTAAATGTTTTTACCAATTTGAAATTTTTATTCAATTCAACTTTTTTTATCTATCCCAGGAGATTCATTTTTATACATAGTTGCTTATACTCCCAATGAGGAATAGCAAAAATATACTAAAAGTCAGAAAATAATCTACCTTCTGTCCTTGCAACAGTATATATAGAATTTAGGTTTGCATTTCATGATGATTCAATATATTGTACAGCTGAACCACAAATATTATCTATTATGGTGCATTTTGGAGGTAAGCAGAGATGCCAATCTCAAATAAGACTTATCAGTAGTATCTCTGATAATTTTCTGTTAGTTTTAAATACCAATGTTTAACTTTTAAAATAAATTATAATTCTTCAAGTAAAGGCCTTAAATTAATAAATCTTTTTTGAAAAAAATTGTAATAATCACAATACATTTATCTGTGAACATTATTGAATAAAATTGAATGTTATTTGCCTAATTCTTAAAAATAATTGCATAAAAATTTTATTTCTCACAGACTAGACTACCTTTCTCCAAATTGATGGAAGTGTTTTTAATTGCTTTAAGATGGGGAGGCACAGTAACCTCTCTTTAATCTGACATTGGTCAGTTTATCATATTCTACAATCTGGGCAGGTTGAGGGCTTTGCTTTCATATTTTTCTGTATGGATACAGGCATTTGTTGATCTCAACATCTAGATGGCACAGTGCTGTTAAAAATTCATGTTTATACTGTCAACATAGGTTCAGAATGTGTGTAAACACTTCAAACATGTGCGAAGTTTCAATTTTTACTTAGCATGCTGTATCTTGATATCCTTTTAAAATTACTTTGACGCTTGATAACCCAGCAAAATCGTTCAACCAGCACAATCCCGATTGATTAAAGAGAGAGTATTATAATAAACAAAAAATGGCTTGTTTTAAATTTTCATAGAAACACTAGCCTTTTCCAAAATAAAAAAATTTTTGTTTTTCATAGAAATGAAAAAGATCTGAGCAGTTGGCATCTCTGGGTAAGTCATTATTGGGATATCTTGCATACTTGTATAAACATTGAAATTCACTTGCCTGACACATGAGGAGATATCGAAGCTCTTCTGGCTCATATGATAAAGACATGGTTCTACCATCTCTGCAGATTGCTTTCAAGCTCTTCTCTTCGACATGAATCACCAGAGGTGTCCTATCCATAAAATTATGGGGAAAAGTTAAGAAAATATTAATACAGAATGTGGCTTTGGTTGTACTGAAAACATACAAATAAAGGACTGTATTTATAAAATACCTACAATTTTTCACAATCAAAGTAGTATTTAATGATTAAACCAAGGCTTTAAGTAAACCAAATCTCAATAATAGTATGCATGTTTTTCAAATCCTGCCAAAATTAATTTTCAAGATTTTCATACTTATGACAGGATTCCAAAATGTATGTAATACAACATTATATTTGATTTATAAATCTTCTTTTAATTAAGTTTAACTCAATAATTTCTTAAAATGAAACAATCCAATGTAAAACCATTTTATTAGTTGTATATGCAATGAAAACAAGTACTAGATGGTTGTTAAACAAATACCAACTGAGGGTAAAGCTTTCTTTCTTCCAGTTAAGCTACATTAAAAAATATTTTAATATAACATGCTACATATATAGTAATTTGCAGTGAATATTCAGATATTATTATTATTGTTCATTTGTATCAATTTTATAAGTGCACAAATATTTTGATTAGTTTTCATTCTTAAACTGATAAAACTACTTACTTATTTAGATATTTTTAGTTAATTCATTAAAAATAGAACAGAATTTGAAGTTGAATGATTTTAACATGAAAATGAATGTGCATTGTATTTTATAACTGATAAAAAGTTTTTCACTTCCGAGTATCACGAAAACTAAAAATAAATAAATGAAAAAATACCTGCACATAGTTTCATATCCAAGTGTCATTATATTAATTTTTACACTGCTTAGTGTGGGACTACTCAAGCTCAACCAATGGGTAAATATCAAAGGATCTTTAATTTCACAGGCAAAAGTGTCAATGATCATCATTGTCCTATAAAAAAAAATGTATTGTAATGATGTTTTAATGCGTTTTATGCTATATATATATATATATATATATATATATATATACACTCCCAAACACATTACATAGCAATTTAGTTTTTTAAAAATACAGTGTTATATAAAGTAAAACAGCACACACACACAAAATAAAGAGTTAGATCGCAAAAATATTTTTTAAAAAATATATTCTCCTTTCATTTTATAATTAAAATGAATATGTTTATTAAAGTAATAACTAACCAAAGCAAAAGAATTGTTATATATTAACATTACATAATTCCTTTAATCCTGTAAGATTTTTAGCAATATCTAAACTTCTATTTAAAAAAAAAAGCTGTTATTATTATTATTTTTTTTTTATTGTTTGCTTTAGATTCATTGTGTAGAGCTAATTCTTGTGCTTGTTGAAGATGCAGTTGTATGAAAGGCAATATCATCAAATGCACAAAGAGGATCTTTAGATATTTTCATGCTTGGAATTGTGTTCTGACAAGCAATAGTTCATGTTATTGCAACAATGGAAATGGAAAAGTAAGCATCTACTAGGTTTCAAAAAGCTGGACGAAAAAAATTTCTGAAATTATTTGTCATTTATCTATGATTTTCCAATAGTTAGTACGTATGAAAAGTGGTAGGAAACAGGTGTGATATCCATTAAAAACAAGATAGCTGGCCAACCCAGTACAATTGAGGGCAGAGATTTTGTAGACTTGTTTCCATAGACTGACAAGATGATTGACACTTAGTGACTTTAATAGCGAAGGAAAGAATATGGCAGAATATACAGTTTATCACAGATTTTTGTCTGTAGGTCTGAAAAGCCATAACTAATTTAAGTGCCTCTGTTAACTGTGATTTATATGATAATGAGAGCTATTGGCATGAAATCATGTCCATGAAGGAACTTTGGAAATAAATAACTCAAAAAGGTGATAGATAGAAGCATAAAACCAGTGGTATGCTTATTAAAAAATATAAGAATCGAATACAGAAACCTAAAAATTTTAGTTATAAATTGAGCTGATACATGGCTGATGGCATTACCATAAATACACTGTATGTAGTGGGTAATGCAAACACTTGTTGGGCTCTCATCAAAAGTAATTCAAATATGTACCTTTCACACACCACAAATGAAGAATGAAATTGTCAGTGACTCTCTGTAGTGTGTCATTAGAAATCGACATAATAGCCCTCTCAACTATTTAACAAATAGCCCTCTCCAACTAGTTGTGTGTTAAAGGATTATTGAGGTATACAATGTCCTTCAGGGGTGCGCAGAAGATATACCTCCCCGTGGTGCACCTGGCAACACTTTTTAGTGGCTAAAAGATCTGCAACTTGGCATTATTGTTAAATTAATGAACTCTGTTTCAGCATGTTTTGTTGTTGTTGTATTTTTTTTTTTTTTGCTGTAACTGTTCATAATCTGCCATTGGAAATAAAAAATGTCCTTCAGTGTGCACCAAAGAAAGTGGGCACAGGGTGATGTCAGATGAATATGGAGGCCAGTCCATGCTTTTTTTCTTTGAATATCGAATAGTTTAAAGTAATAACTCTTCATGGAAGTATATAATATATTAACATAATAATAATATAGTATTAATAAAAATAGACATTTTAAAATTTCTATGAAATATGAATGATGTAACCATATATATTAATTTTAACAAAAACTAAATTAATGCCATATATTTGCATAATTTGCTGACTAGCATTTTACAAGTTAACAAAAATTTAAAGGGTATAAAAAAAAAAAAATCTAACCTCAATCGTAGCACTACATGCCGTGTTTGCTTTATTATTTGTTCCAGAATAGTTTCACTGAAAATAAATAAATAAGCATTAACAAAGAAAATGAAATTATTTATGAATTTCAATTTAGCAGAAACATATTTTATCAATTATTTAATCAACATATTAACTTTCTTAAACATAATTAAACCTTACATAATATTTTGAGAAAATTGAAATAATCTGCTTACTAATTAAAAGACAGATAATTACAAATAAAAAACAGATCATGTCACTTGATAATGGGAAATCAATAGTCTTTGTAATATTTATTTCTTGTAAATTTTAGAACACAGATAATTTAAATCATCTGACAAATTAGCATTTATTTTAAATAAAAGATTTAGAAATGGCACTTTGTGATGCATGAGAAGTTGAATCTATTTTAAATAATAACTTATACTAATTTACTTCCCAGACACTTTTTGTGTCATTATGGAGACCAGAATAATACTATGTCCACAAATGACATTAGTCCTAAAGCAAATTACAGTTATTCCCAAAGAAAACTACGATTACAAGAGAACTATATGGAAAAATAAGTTTTAACAGAACAGTTAATTTATTTTAAGCCTGCTGATTAAGAGTTGCAAAAGCGTAACTTTTTTTTTTCTTTACAACTCTTAAACATTGACACAAATTTAAGATTTTGAAATAATAGCAGAAATTAAAAAAATAAAACAAAAATGATATCATCTCACCACGAAGCAACTTCATACAATAAATATTTTAAATAATTTTATTCAATTACTATTGTTATGAAATTCTTTGTCAATTCATAGGTAAGTGTACATTTAATCATCAATTATTTACTCAAAGTAATCTTTATAAAAAAAAAACTTAGCAATTGTGTTTGCTGATTTTAGGATTTCTAAAAAATAAAAAAAGATTAATTTTAATATCTGATTTAAATATATGCTCATCCATTTTGTTATAATGCAGATATTTAATTACCAAATTTACTTTACAAAGATACACATCAATTCCATTGTTCTCAAATTAGAAGTATTTTTTTCCTACATTCACTTTTCAATGAATTCTCTGTTATTGCATTGAAATTTTTCAAAAAAAAAAAAAAAAAAAAAAAAAAATTTCATAGTTTTTAATTACTGTCTCATTGTAATCTTCTAATATTTTCCACAAATTTTACAAATAATTTAATAATTAATTTTAATATTCTGCTTCAGAGCAGTGTAAAATTACGATATTAATATTAAAAAAATTTAAGTAGTTAAGGCTATAAGTAACTAGAAAAATTAGAACAATAATTTATCCAAAATTTTTTTTTTTCATAATAATACTAACTAATCAATTGATCTGCGAATGGTTTCCAAATCGGCAGCTTCAGGTCCTGCAAGTCGTCGAGTTTTGCTGATTCCCAAACCTGAGGTGGTGGGATGTGGCATGGGGTGGTGGATAGCTTTGTAGTGCAGCTCACGCAGTAACTGATGCAGGGAGTGCTCCAGCACAGGCTTATGTTCTCTGGCTTGAGCACTGATCACAGTATTCTGTATTTGAGAAACAAGAATTCCATACTATTACTGAACTTCAGGCCAAATATATAAATCTTTGTGTTTGCACTTTTTTTTCAAATAAGTTTGCAATTGACAAATATAAAAAGTAGCAATGAAAAGATAAATGTAGTACTTTTTTTTTCATAATAGGGAGCATACATGCACAGACACACAAGATAAACATAAATTAGTTATAAATAAACTTTACAAAATTTCTTTTAATTTTAAATCTTTTGCTTATTTTTATCTTAATTAAAAAATCCTATTTAGTATCCTCTGAAAATGCTAGTTGGTGCCACAGAGACAGTACTGCCACTCAATGGACAAGACCAACCACATTGATTGGGGTGTTCTTTCTTCACCTTTTAAGGGCAATGCTGTTTATTCATTTTCATTCTTTCCAGGGTAACTGCACTCCTTATTTAGATTTAAACTAATACAATTTTTATTATATTTTACTCTGTCACTGGTATATTCGGTGCCATTGCCATCTTAACAAGAAATGTTTTATGTAAAAATTAATTAAAACTTTTGAAATAAATTTATAAAAAATAATCAATTTCATCTTACTTTGGCTCTATCTAAAATAGTTGTGTGACATAAGCCAATAATCAACTGAACACCAGGAAAGAGCTGAAATATTAAAAAATAACCATATATATATATACATAAAAGATGCTTATAATTAACATTAAAATATTTTTTTTATAAAATAGATATTTTTAAAACAATAATTTTTAATATTAAATATATTTGATTAATAAAAAGCAGAGAGCTTGATAATTGTAAAAACATTGAGCATGCATTTTTTTATTTTTTTATCAAAAATTACTCAAATAAAAATATAATCATAAAAGTATTTTTCTTATCTTACAATTTGAATTTTTATACTTATTAACACAATGATGAAAATACTTTTTTGAAAACTAAATCATGTATTATTTACATTTGATTTAACCAATCTGGTTTTAATTTTTTTAACATAACTTTTAAAATTACAAATATATTTATTTATAAAATAAAATAGTTAAACAAATTGTTATGGCTACAAAGATTATTGTTACAATTACATAAAACAATCTCTAACAGAAGCAAAACCTTAATTACTTCATGTATAGCAAAAAGGAGGTCACTAATTATTTAATAGGTTGCTTAAAATTACATATTTTACATTAAAAATATTTTAAACTCTCTTACTGATGTTGTAATTTGATTTCCCACAACCAAATTAGGAATACTAGATTGCATTTGTACAGCTTCACTGGCCAGCTGAAATAATAATAATAAAAAAAGAGATTTAAATATATACACAAATAATAGTATTAATAATAAACTGCAACGATGGGAAAAAGAAAGAAAAAAAAAATCCATGAATAAAAATTATGGTAATTTTTTATAGAAAGATAATACAATATTTGTTATAATAGAAGCTTAGCTCTAAATTAAATACTAATAAATCATAAGCATGAAAGACAGCAATTTTTAATTCATAAAAAAGATGGCACTATAAATATCAGTCAGAACTGGATTTACTAATCTTTATTTTAAGGAAGTAAAATAAGTTAACTTTTAAAATTTGACTATTTAAAAAATTATTAACTGAAACAAAAGCAAAAACATAACAAACGATGCAAGAATATAGTATGAACAAAATTGTTAAAATAATAACTGGCAATTTCAATGCAAAATTTAAATACAGCAATTAATTTTAGGAGGTCTAAAGAATTTTACAAAAAATAGAAAGAATGATTTTTATTATTTTTATCATTTAGCGGTTAAAGAAAATTTGTTGCATTGATAAATATTTCAGTGATTAGGCTGTTTTACTTTATCTTGATGTTTAGCTGGTGAATTATTAAGAAGGGAAAAAAATTTCAAAAATATAAATTTAAAGAACAATAAAAACTATCGACTTAAATAAAAACATTTACACCATTACAAAAATAATCACATAAAATAACTAGCAATGCAATATATATATATATCAATAATCTATAGATATATCAATTAGAGCAAAATAGTAAAAATTATTCCTTGTTTTCTTGTTGTTAACAAGAATGCATAAATTGTTTTCACTTCTAACTCTAGATAATACCACATACAGATGACTATGACTAAAGAAAATCTCCTTGAAATCACTCCCTGCCATTTTAGGCAATTAGACTTTGCTTTGTTTATAGACATAGCTAGCAAGTTGTATAATTGTAGCCTCTTGAATTTGTTCAGATGTTATCAAGGGTATCCTGGATAGGAAGACATCTTTTGCACAGTCAGTTTCTCCCAACTAATCCTGAGAGGGGTTATGCCCTCTCCAACTCCTGCCTACGCCTATCAAAATTTGAATATCTAGTGGAGAATTCTTTGAATTGATTTATGGCAATCTAAAGGAATGAGTAATATACTTTGAGTTGCAACTTTTCAGAGTTGCAGGATTCTGATCACATTAAAAGGAAAGATTAAATCGGAAATGTTTATTGGTAAAAGTGGCAATGCAAATTTTTTATTTATTAAACAAAATTTTATGTGGTTACAATTCAGTGGTTAGTATGTTTTTACTTTGCATCAGTCTGATTATGCACAGTAGAATAGCAAAAAAAAATAATATCAATCACAAAAAGTCGCCAAATAGACATAAAACCTAATTAGGTAATTTCTTAAAGGATAGTGATCTAATTTTGAATTTTTTTCCCCCCAGTTGATCATGCCTTTTCATTACAAGAAACTATGCCAATTTTGATAAAACCTGGATGTAAATTGTGGCTGTGCCTGGAAGGGCTGCATAGGTATTGTGACCATGCACACATATAAAAGTATATATAGAAAGAAAGAATAAAATACCACTACAAACAATCAAATCATTGCATTTACTTGACAGAAGAGTTCTTTGCAAAATAATACATTCTGTGCTGCCTCCAGTTTCTGTTGCCAGTGTATTTCTGTTTGAGCAAGACTACTAGATGAGACAGGTATTGTCAACTCACCACTAGATATTTGTTCATTATCTACATGGGAAAAAAATTATTATGGAAGATCAACTAAGTGTAAAGAAACTGTCCATTAAACTATACATTTTCAAAGATTTAATTAATAA
Organism: Caerostris extrusa; assembly: GCA_021605095.1. Classification (NCBI taxonomy): domain Eukaryota; kingdom Metazoa; phylum Arthropoda; class Arachnida; order Araneae; family Araneidae; genus Caerostris; species Caerostris extrusa. The sequence continues at coordinate 66,938 of BPLR01014996.1, read as the reverse complement.
TTTTTTTCACTTATTTTAAAATATTTAATTCCATAATAAAATCAATGAATTTTTTAACAAATGTTATTTTCCTTAAGTATGAATAAATTCTCGATTCCTTTTAAATCTTTAAGAATATTGTAGAAAATAAAAAGTGCTTTTATTACTTAAAAAAATTTATATTTATTATATAATTAAATTCATATGTCTTTTATTATAAAAATATATGGTAAGAATCTTAATTTCTCACTTCTTACTATTTGTAATAAATAATTAAAAATTTGATATTAGCTAACATTATGAAGGAAAGGAAGGCACACACGCACACACACACACAATATTTATATAAATATATATATTGTATATATGTTCAGAAGAAATGTGATTCATGCAAATCTTCAGATATGAATCTGTACCCATGCTTATGAGAGGAAAATACACAGATATAGCACACCTATCATAATCAGCATCAAGAAAGTCTAAGATTTGCTTTCCATGTTTAAGTTAATGTCAATATGTAATTAAAGAAATATTATCTTTAATAAAGAGATAAAAATGTTTTTAAAGTTAATACTTTAAAATAATATTTATTTTTAAAGAAATGTAGTTTCCTTTTTCTCAAATTGAATTTACAATGAATTCTATGAAATACATTTATTCAAACTTGTTTAGTGAAAATTATTATAATAATATTCAATTAATATATATTAATAATTAATATTCAATTTTAATATATATTAATAAGATAATAAGATTAAGATTAATATTCAATTTTATATTGAATATTGAATCTCAATTGATAAATATAAACCCTAGATTAAAAATACTGTACAAAAGTAAGTGTAAGAACCAAGATTGAGTTTACCCATTTGTATTGAAACATGGATATAGCTGAAACCCTCAAGCTCATTGGGTAAAGTAACTTTAATGGCATTGCATCGTACAGGTGGACAACCAGGTGTTGGTCCAGGAGTTGAATTTTCAGAGGGTTCATTTTTACTGACTTCAAAAACACCAGATTGCCAATATCTTGACCCAGCTGCAAAGAGATTTTTAGAGCATTTAAAAAAGTGGAAAATATTAAAATGTTCTAACATCTTAAATAAAAAACATATACAATGGTACTTCAGTATATATCTTGAATCAATTTGAGTTCCTAAACTTACACCAAACAAATTTTCCCTTTAGAAATAAAGAGAAAGTGATACATCTATTCCTATGAAACAAATTCTATTATTATTAGAGTATGAGAGTGTTAGAATAGATTAATTTACAGATAAAACACATTAATAAAAAGCAGTTAGATTAAATACATACATAAATTAAAATTTACTAAATTTAATTTTCTCTTTTTCTTTTTTAAATTTAGACCTGTTTGAGAATCAACAGTTTTGACATTTGCTAAAAATTTGAACAATGTTTCTGCTTTTCCCTAAGGATGTTTTTAAGAAAATATGACAATGTTACATAATTCCAGACAATATTATTATGGGTTGTTACTTTCTCCAAAAATGTTTTTACATTTTGGTAACGATTTTGATGCAAGTCCTATTCCAAACAGAATATATATCATGTTAGGTTTATTCAAAGTAGATGTATACTAGGGTACCATTGTATAATAAAATATATATCTATGACAATTATTATTCATATAATCTCCTTTTCCTCTCTTTAAAATAAAAGACTTAAAAAAAAAAAAAAAAAAAAAAAAATTCTATTGAATTTTGTGAAGTAATATAAATAATTCTACAATTATTAGTAGAAACATTTTTAATAACTTAGCACAGAGAATTTTTTTAATTAGATCAATATTTAAAAACTGCAATTAATCAGATTCTAAATATTGCTTGCTATGAATATTATTCAATTCAACTACTAGAAAATTTAAAGTCTTATTAATTCACATCAAAATCATTTGCTCACATTTTGCAACCATTTATTAAATGGAAAATTTTGTTTCTTAAAAATAGATTATTTGACAATTAAAACTAGATAAATCAATACTATCACACACATATTTTTTAAAAATTAGCATTGTTAGCAAGTATGATGCAAATCACATGACTGTAACAAATATTTTCCTTCTTTTTTTTTTTTTTTAACTGATGTACTAGGAAAAATTGTCATTTTAACATGTTTTGTGAACATCATAAGCTCACCATTATCATATATTTTGAATTATGAAATAGTTCTAGTTAATAAGAGATCCTTCAAAATTAAAAACCATTCATTATTTAACGATAAAAAAAAAAAAGTAAAATTACCCTCTATTTACAAAATTAATAGCATATATATATATATATATATATACTGTTATACCGTAGTGTATTTAAAAATGATTACTACAAAAAAAAAAAAACCCTTCCAACTGATTTTCTTGACATTAACATTCATAATTCATTAAGCAATTTCTAGTAATCAAACAAATAAATAGCAAATTAAAGTTTGCATTTAATGCATAGGCTAAAGGATACTTGATTAAATAATTTAGCCTTAATACATTTAAAATATATATAAATACTAATTCATTAGACTTAATTTTCAGTAATTAAATACATAAGTAATAAATATCAATCAATGCAGATACTAAAGGATTGTGAAATTAGGCTTAAGGAATGAATTTCAGCTTAATACACAATAAGTAATTAATGATGAAAAATACTAAATAAAATATTACTAAACATTAAAATCCTTATTTTTCTAAATTGGCTTAAGCAATAGCATGAGTACAAATAATAGCAAGAGTACAACAAAACCACAAATAAAAGCAAACACACACAATAGTGAAAGAAATTTAAAAATGGGATAAATAATAAACTGGACAGCCTGCCATAATAAAAAATGGAAAATTGCCATAAAATGAGTAACGATCTGAGCTGACAAGCATGCTTGGCTATAAAATAGCCGATCGGGCGCATGCTTGGTGCAAAATGATCGTCAGCAATTTTCCCCGATTTTTAGATATTTTTATTAAGTTCTCTGAATTTTTTCTTCTTCTTCTTTTTTTTTTTTTTTTGATTTCCTGACTTCATGATTCTGTTGCCAGCCTGTAAAACTATACAAACCAAATGCCATTATAGTTTTATTTCAAGAAAGGTTTTTTTAGGGCTATGTATCCTTAATATTGAAAGAGTGAGAGTGGAAAAATTGTGAGAATATTGGCTCCAATTAAAAAAAAAAAAAAAAAACTAACAACTGGTCTCATGATGGTAAATTGTTTGAAATGCATGTAAATCTACCTTTTCAGGAAACCTGGTTAAAAAAATCAATTTAAAACACATAATTTCATAATTGAATTTATTTTAATTTTCAGTGTGCATTGTATTACTCAGAACAAGAATTTCTTTACATGACAGAAATGCATTAAAATATTTTTCAGATGTATATAACTGTTTGAATTCTCTATTTAATTTTAAAAACCTTATCCTACTTTGTGACAAATTTCAATATTGTCACAAAAATATTATCCCTGATCATGTGACAATCAATCAAGTAAGTTTTGCAGGGCTAAACAAACCAAATTTAAATTTGTTTTATTTGTGTAAACTATTATGATTTGATCCTCATATACCTAAGAATAAGGTACATATTTCATATACTATTCCAGTTCTATGTTATACCTGTTATGTTATACCTGTTACAAAATATGACAATCAAAAATAGAATTTTATTTTTAGGTATATGAGGATCAAATCATAATAGTTTACACAAATAAAACAAATTTAAATTTGGTTTGTTTACTATGTTAAGCTAATTTGGTTTGTTTTACTTGTGTTAAGCTAATACTTGCCTTGAACTCTTCAAGTAGCTTTTTTATAACCTTGAAAAAAAAATTATAGCTCACATGTGCAAATTTGTCCCACCAAAACTTCTTTTTTTTTGCAGAGTATACATTTGGCATATATTTAGAAAACAAAAGCACTTTTTATAATAAATAAATAAAAATAAAAAAACTACTACTTAACTAAAAATATACAATTATTAACAAACTCATAAGGAATTTTTCAAAACACAAAATTTTAACATCTTACTTACAACTGCGAAAGCTAAGATCTCCCAGAATAGTATTTCCAACTTTCTTCAATCTCCACGCATGACGCATCTGCAGCAATTCCATATGGTAGTCTGTTGGAGTTCGACTGCGGACAGTTTCAGATTGGGACTCTCGCAGTCTCTCTGATCCTCGCATTAAAATGGCAGCAGCATTTGCAAGAGCCTAAAAAGAATATTACATATCCTCATTTACATAAAAATAAAGTATATTTCTAATACTTATAATATTACTAGATCAATTTTATTTATTATTAACATATTTAGTCCCTAAATAAAAATCATATAAAAATTAAAATTTTTGTGTCAAAATTCTGACATAAAATAACAGAGTTCAATTTTATTCATATTCCTATAAGAATTTACTTGATGTATGTTTTATTGTTTTAAGTATTGAGTAATTATTATAATAACAAATGTGTAATGTACTGATTTTTTTTAGATTATAAAACATAATAACTTTAAAATATATTTGATTTATGACAAGTTTTTCTTTTTTCATAATGTAATGAAAATTATATTTTTAATTTTTATTAAAAGCTACTATTTTGTATAATGTGTTATATATTATAACAAAAAAAAGATACATTTAATTTTGTTTATTTTACTTTTCACTAATTAATTGTCTTACAAAATAATTTTCTGGGTTAATTTTGATTCTAAGTTGATTTAGTGATTGATTCTGAGTTTTTAACAGCATCATTAATTGTATTTTATTTATTCTGCATTTAAAAGTAAAATACTGCTAAATGAAAAATGTACTATATAAGTTAATTATATGATTAAAAAAATTTTTTTTAAACTTTTCTTCTTCTTTCCTTTCGATGCTAGCAGCTTGTCCATAATAATTTCTACTTTAACTAAATGCATTTGTTACCATTTATATTCGATGCTGTTTCAAGGGTTGCTACGTTAGTCTTAACAATTTCTTGAATATGTCAAGTTTGATGCTTAGCTATGGTGCCATGCCAAATTTGGAACTGTGCTGCAAATTCAGAAAATAATAAAAAATAAAGATGCTTATTTTTATGTTTTTTTTTTTTTTTACAAACCAAAGAATGTTACATAAAAATTTATAGTAATTTATCCATAAGATTCACCACCCAAAACAAAGATGCACACAAGCTGATAGTTGTGGACACCACTAATTTAGTAACAAAGGGTTGGTTTGCCGCTCTACGGTCATCTTGTGCACTTGTTAGGCTAAACAGACCGGGACCTACAGTTTAATGTGGATTCCCAACCACTACAAACATTCATGACACCGCCGGGACTTGAACCCGAAACCTGTGGTACCAAGCGCCAGAGCGCTGGCCACTCAACCATTCAGGCCGTTTAGTAACAAAGGAACTTTTGCTGTCTCCTAGTTTTTTGCTTTTTCCTATTAGCTAAAAAAATTTTCTAATAGCTTAGGTTACTAATAGCTTTTGAAATTTTCTGATTTTTCAACTAGGAGACCTGTGTTTATTATTATGCATTTTATCTTTACATGGAGTCAAGTTCTAGATAATCTAACAATACTCTTTAAAACAGATTTCTCTTTTCTTCCTTGTTTTATTACCATGTTGCTAACTTCCTTATTTTGCCTCATGCAACCAATCCTTTTCAATAAATGAATTTTAGTAGATAGGACATGTCTGTTTTACAATAGTTAAACTTTACATTGGTATATAGTTGGCAGTTCCTTTTTTTTTTTTTTTGTAATAAAATATTGAAAATATATATAGATTTTATAGATACAAATCTATATACACAAAAGAAACCAGCAATAAATTTATTATCATAGAAAAAAAATATCAAGCAATCAACTAAAACATAAATTATTAAGTCAAAATTAACTAATAAATTTTTCTTACTTTCTTCTTTTGTAATACAGCAATAAGAGGTTTTGGTTCAGGAGGATCTTGTGGAATTGGTTCCAATATCAAGTATCGCTTCTCTTTGGCGATGCTTAAAACATCAACAAGCACACATATTTCTGTTAACATTGACCTGCGAGAAAATATTGAAAAAATATATTTTCCTTTAAATCCAATTCTAAAATAGTGAAGAATAACTTTCAAGAAGAGGGTGGAGCACGAATGAATGAAGAGAAATATATGAATTTCCTACATATAAAAATTAAATCAATATAGCTAACTGTCAAAAATTAAATTTGATAGTTTTCAAGTATTGATTAAGTAGAGACGAAGACATAAAAATTACTTATTAGATTATCTTAATTCATGTTCCCTAGCGATTTGTACAATTTTACATTGGTTTTATTTTAATATATCATATGAAAAATTCTTAAAATAAATTATTCTCACACTATCAACAATTTCACATGGGCTTATTTCACGTATTTTTTGGGGACGTAGGGAATGGCAAATATTAATTCAAATCCACTGATTTTTATTTGCTTATTGAGTATAATATTAAAAGCACTTAGATTACCAGCATCATCTTTACCATCCTTTAAATTGCTTTGGATGCTAAAAAGATGACAAACCAAGAAATGCTATAACTAGAATATAGATAGCTTACAGATTTACATTTCAGATGCATTAGACTGATGGTCTTTACCCACAATTTTTAAATCAACTATTATTTTCCATCAATTGATAAGAAAATAACTCAGATGTTGAAGAAGCATCTATTATTTTAACATATTCCAAAGAGCTGAATTAATATGTAAGTGATAACCGAGACTCTATCTCTCTCTGTATGTGTGTATATATATATATATATATATATATATATATATATATATATACACATGTCTCTCTCTGTATGTGTGTGTGTATATATATATATATATATATATATATATGTCTTCTCTGTATGTGTGTATATATATATATATATATATATATACACACACACACACACATGCACACACACACACACACATGCATACACACACACACATGCATACATACACACACACACACACATACATACACACACACACACATACATATACACACACACACACATATATATGTGTGTGCGACAACCCTACCCCGTAAAAGAAAAACATCTTTCGTCTCGAAATCTACCAGTAGGTAAACGGCCTTGGCCCACACTGGGCTGTTGAGAAAATGATGATGATGATGAAAGGTTAAAAAGTGGAGGACCACTATCATCATAGCAATGCATGGAAATCTCTTCAAAGGAAAATCTTGGCTCACCATGGACTGTCATGCTATTAATGATGATAATAGACTGAGCCAGTAAGAAAATAGATTTACTTTACACATTCTTTTTGAATACTTTTAAATTATCAAACAATATATATACTTTAATATATAAAAAATTAATTTTAAAAAAATTATTAAACTAGTATGAAATTACTTAATTTTTGAAAACCAACCGATTGCATAGAAATTAAATGTCTAATGTACTCCACTCATTTAAGATGAATGTGACAAAATACCTAAATTAAACATACCTTAATTTTCCACGAACAGAATCCCAAGGCCAAAGCGATGCTTGAAATGTTGCAAGTTCTTTGCTTTCCTCTTCAGTAGATTCAGCTGATGTCTGCTGATCACCATCTGTTTTCATAAAATCTATTTTGTGAGCAAGTCGAGTCAGATTTTCTGACATAGAAAGAGGTCTGGAAATAAAGAAATTCGCTCATTATAAAATCCTCTTTTTCTCTGCTTCAAATACAATTGTCAATGATAGATGAAAACTTTCAATTACATTATGAAAAACATGAAAATTTGGTGCAACTCTGGTTTGGTGCCACATCAAATTTAGAAATTTGCTAAAGGCCATTTTGATGAATTAATGAAAAATTCAGTTGTTATTCCTAATTCATTTTTAAGAAATGTGCAAAGATTAAAATTTATTTATTCATTTATTCATATAGAATTTATATATTTTATAATTTTTTTAATACAGATGCCTCAAACATTTACTACTGAGTTAAATCATGATGAAAGAATTTGTGTCAATTATAAATAAGTCAATTCTTTTGTGCTTTTTATGAAAAAAAAAAAAAGATTTCTATAATTACAAGTATAGCATTTAGCCTACCAAATAGTTAAAAGTCGTCTTTATTATTTTTCAGGTGAAAGGAAATTTACATCTAGAAATACAGAATTATGAATGTTGAATTACATATGACATGCTCTGTATATCATCTCTTTAATTCTATTTTTAGTAGCACATGATAATGCTTTTGATGTAATAACTACTATTGCAGAGCCTTTTTAAAAGTTAAATTGCATTTAATTTTTTTTTTTATAAACATAATGCTGCATGTGTTTCTACAGCCATCAGATGTCAAAAAAAATTATTGAATAGAATACATATAATTTAAATTAAATAAAATAAAAAAAATCAATGAATGCCTTTTTTTTTTAGAATTTTGAGAGTAATTAATGGCAATTCCTCTAAATTACAGGAAAACACAGAAACATCACTGGGAAGGCATTAAATTATATTTTTGAAATACATTATACAAACTTAATAGAGTTTAAAAAAATATTATTAAAATCTGAGACAATGAAATGTTGAATATCAAATGCATCAATATATGTATGTCTCCCTCCTTTTATTCCGGACTATACAATTTTCCTTAAAAAATAAAGTTCCAGGTTACAGCTGTATGTTGGATATTTGTTGTATGAACTCAGATTTTCTATTGATTAACAAGGAATATTTTTAATATTCTGCAGAAGTCAAGAAGTAAGAAAGCAAAGAATATTTTTAGAACAGCTTTTTCTATTGAAAGCTGAATAAACTTGCCAAAAAGCCAACACTTCACTGTTCACACTAATACAGAAGCATTCGAAAATTGCAATACAATTTATAAAATATTTTCAGTTGTGCATTATGGGTATTTTACAACATGAAATGGTGTGCCTATCTGACCATTCTGATATCCATCTCCCAGTTCTGCTTCTAGTCCTGTTGCACATCTTCTTGGAACTCCGGTTTTACAAGTGTGGTAAATGATTTCAGTTTTATGTTAGCATTTCTTTTGTAATATATGGCAAGTACTAATTGTAGGTATATCGTCATGGAATTGAATTCAAACAAATTCCAAATTTATAATTTAGATGTGGAAACAGTAAATATATACATTTATGTTGTGAACATGCATGTGATTCCAGGTTTCCTGTTTTTACCATAAGCTGGATTAATATAACAAATCAAAAATTCTAAAATTTTTATAACAAACACATGTACACCTACTTTATAATTTTGGTCATGGAGTAGCAATCTATAAGTAAATTAATAAAATATCAAAATATTCTTACAATAAAAAAAAAAAAAAAAATACGTACTGAGAATAAATTTCTTGCCCATCGTAAGTTATTTCTTGAACTTGATATTCTTGATGAGCTTCTATACACACGTTTACAGACATTTTAACGTATTTATAAAATTACAAAATAATTTAAAACACTGATTATGAACTTATTGAAAAGTATAGTAAATATATACTTTGTAAGCAATTAACAGAAAATTTCACTAACACACAAACTGCTAACTTGAATCAATCGCTTAGTTTACTTGTTTTTAAACATGGAATCACTTCATTTCAGATTTTCGAGTGTCAAATATGCAGTGTATATGAATATTAAATTATATTGAAATCTATTTAGACACTAACTTTATAAATAAAAATGTATCAAAAAATATTTTAATTTAGGTATGCGTTTTTATTAAAACTAATGAAGGTGTTTCTAATTATAAAAGATCATTTCAATAATTTTGCGTTATTGCGCAATATACGCTATTTGTGAATTAATTACTAAACTTATTAAGCCTCAAACCACCATAATTTCCTGCTCACTTATCGCTTTTTAGATATTTTACTTCAACGCATATTTACTGATCATAAATTTCTTGTTACGTTTCCATCACCGATGATTTACATTTTTCTTACTTTTTTCTTTTTTTTTTTTCTCTCAAATCATACGATTACTATTATCTATTTATCCTGACTTTTCTTTCCTACTGCCTTCACATACCATTGAGTAGATGAACGCTTCGCGTTCAGGCACTCGACATCTTTATTCAACAATGATGATGACTAAACTTATTTATGATTCTATAACAAGGGTAGACAACCCAAATGACCTTGTGGGCCTCTTTGGAGATGCATCACAACTCCGCAGCCGCATGTAAAATTATATAATATGAGATTTCAATCCACTATAGACATTTTTTTGGAGTGAAAAATTGAAGCATAATGAGTTGTTATTTTTGTGTTTACTATTATTCTTACATGTAAACATAGACAATATAATAATAATGATACTAAACGCACATTGTAAAGAAATATATAAGACTAAGAATGAAATTGAAAAATATATAAATATAAACGAAATAAAAAAAAATGAAATAATTAAAAAATATTCATTTTACTAGTGCGATATTTGTTTGAGCAAGAATAATGTTAAATCAAAGTCAAAAATTTTTTAAATCAAAGTTAATTTTTTTCTCATAATTTCGACAGATAATTTTTGAATATATGGATGCATACTGTACATAATCTATTTTTCTAGTACATTGGTTTTCACTACTTTGGCCATTATAAAATAAATATATTTTATAAAAGTGTGTGTCTCACGGGCCGGAAAATGTTCCAGACGGGCCGTGGGTAGGCCACCCTTGTTCTAGAAAGTAAGTGTAGGAAAAATATGAAAAGATTTTTGCCTGCACAGAACTAAAAATAATTTCTATTAAAAAAAGTAATAAAAAAATATATAAATAAAAAAAACATGAAAAGCTAAAATTTAATCGGCTGGGTCAGGTTATCTATAAAATTTAGAATTTAATGTAAGAACAAAAGCAAGCAAAAGAAAAGAAAAGTATCAATAAATCATATACAGGCAGTGAATTATTTTCATCAATTATAATGTTCAAAACTGAAGAAAGAAAAAAATTAAAGTAAAAAAAAAAAAAACTATAACATTCCAAAATAATTTATAAAAATCATACGAAAGAAATTTAAATAAACCAATAAGAACAGCTTGTGATAGAAATTAAAAAAATTAAACCAATAAGAAACGTTAAAAACGTTCAAGGAAATGAAAACCACGTCCCCGAAAGCAATACCAATAATTTTAAATGTAAAACATGTAAACCACATGGTGGTTTACATGTTAATTTTAAATGTTTTTTTTTACTGTAAATTGATTTTTTAAATTAAAGTCAAAATGAAATAAATGATTATTAAATGATTATAAAAATCATACGAAAGAAATTTAAATAAACCAATAAGAACAGCTTGTGATAGAAATTAAAAAATTAAACCAATAAGAAACGTTAAAAACGTTCAAGGAAATGAAAACCACGTCCCCCGAAAGCAATACCCAATAATTTTAAATGTAAAACATGTAAACCACATGGTGGTTTACATGTTAATTTTAAATGTTTTTTTTACTGTAAATTGATTTTTTAAATTAAAGTCAAAATGAAATAAATGATTATTAAAGACAATTTTCACAAAATTGATATTTTTTTGCGACGTTAATTAAATATTTTATTAAACCTTATTCTAATATCGACTATTTTGAAATGTATTTTTTTTTTTAAATAATTAGGAGTTTTACTTAGCATTTTTAAAATTTTGTTTAAAACATACAAATTTTTTAGCTGATCATTTTGTTACGATATATTTTAGTTGTTTACATAACCGCAGATCTCAAATGTGCGACTAAATGAAAGTAATGCAGCAATTATTCTCACAATGAAACCTGGAAAAAACCCATCTTTAGTCAGTAGTAATAATTTATCTTTTTTCTTGTTTGTCATTAATAATTTTCATCAATTATTAAAGCATATAATATTGCAGGTTATTTTGTGTTTTTGCCACTTTTTTTAAATTATGAAAAAATCAGTTTTTACATTTTTATTCTTTGTCAATTCTTATTTTGTTCAAATAATTCCACGTGCAATTAGTCATAAATGTATACGTCCCTCTGAAAGACATTGAGACACCTTCGAAATGTTATAATTTTCCATATTTGTATACCAAATAAATGTCTTTATACGGTTTTTTTTAATACAGATTTAATATTTCATTTATTCTATTTCTAAATTAAATTTGTAATTTGGATGGAAATATGAAATTTTAACTTGAAAAATAAAAATCGTCTTTGAATGTGCCACATTTAAAAAAAGTACTGGGACACTAATGGCAAAATTTTTTTCATTTTTAAAAATACTGATTATTTAGGGAATTAATTAAATTTAACTTTGGGTTTTCTGCATCACTTTGCATAAAATGATTATTTTAACAAAATGACGAGCATTTTAAATTCTACAAAAGTTTTTATCAGACCTCTTATATTAAAATCAAAGTTTAAAAAAAGCATATATAAATCGCTTATTTACTTTTAGATATAGATAATTTTTTCGCTTCGTGGTATTTAAACAAAAATAATACTACGGAAAGATGAATATGTGCAGCATTCAAAGACTTCAGCTTTATTTTTCGTCCTATTCTGTCAAAAATAGTAAGAAAATGCAGCTTCTAGATACATCGCAATATCATAATCCACACTTGAATACAATTGTGCTTGTACGAATCCTCAGAAACTTTACCATATGCATCTAAAAACTTATTCATTTGAACTAAATGCCATTGCATACTAGTTAATGGACATGAGTTCTAAGAAACCTTTTTTTTTCCCTAATGCAGCTGGCAAACAGACATGGACGCCTTAAGGCAAGCGCTGCACAGATGCATTACCCAGGAGGCGCGTAACTTGAAGATACGGACGCGGAGTAACAATGCCCACGCAACGCTCTACGATCCTCTTAGGACCGGGACCTACGGTTTAAAGTGGATTCGAACCACTACACACATACATGGCACCGCCGGGACTCGAACCCGAAACCTGTGGTACCGAGTGCCAGAGCGCTAGCCACTCGGCCATTCAGGCCCTCTTTCTAAGAAACTTAGCAGATGTAAATTTTGTTTTTGCCCATCTGCTTTTAACTTTTGATTTTCAACGGTTATCTTTCAAATTTTTATTCGTTTTCGAATTGATAAATCATTTTATTTCATAAGATAACTTTGTTAAAGAAGTCATTAAAGTGCATCCTCAGTCATCAGATTTGAACCCCATAAATACACTCACGTCCATAAATTAAGGATAACGAAGTTCAGGCAAAGAAAGAGACTGAAGAAAAACTTATTATTGACTTATTTGTAAAGTCTATTTATTAAACAACAGGTAAAGAGCAAAAAGATGCTATATGTTTGACATAATTAATAAAATTGCGATTTTTACTCCCTGGAGCAAATTTCAAAACAGAACCTATTTACAAAAAACAGTATAACAGGGTTAGTATGATGGTTAATATGGAGTATGTCTCCCGGACGATGCAATACATTCCTTACAACGCCTAGGCATGCTGAGTATCAAATTATCAATCTGATCTTGGGAATATTACACCACTCATCTAGCAATGCCCTGCGAAGTTCCGGTTGACAGGTGGGAGGGGGTTGACGGGCTGCAATTCGTCGGCCAAGCATATCCCACACATGCTCTATTGATTCAAGTACGGTGAGTATGCTGGCCAATCCATACGGGTGATATCCTTCAATTGAAGGCATTCGTCTACAATGTGTGCACGATGAGGACGGGCGTTGTCATCCATCAACAGAAATTCAGCACCCATGGCGCCCCGAAACAAACGTACTTGTTGTTCTTCCATGACATCCCGATAGATGTGGCCTGTCATCGTTACACTCTGAACATGCAGGTCAGTTCTGGAACCAAGAATAATTCTTCCCCAAACGAGCCATCCTGCACCACCGTAACGGTGTCGTTCAATGGTGTTCTCTTGATGGTAACGGGTACCTGGCGCTCTCCATATGAAAGTCCGGCGAGAATCAGACTGCGAACTAAACCTGGACTCGTTGGAAAACATCACACAATGCTACTGTTGCGGTGTCCACTATGCATGCTCTCTACTCCAGGCTAATCGCAGGCGACAGTGAGTTGCGGTAAGTGGAACACATCTGACAGGCCTACGAGCATATAGACCAATGTGCCCTAAGCGTTTGTACACGGTCTGCCTTGAAACTGTCGTACCGGTAGCTGAAGAGAGCTGACGAGACAGTTCTGATGCTGTGCTCCGTCTGTTTCTTTTGGCAGTAACTGATAAATACCGGTCCTCATTCGACGTTGTAACTCGGGGCGACCTGTGCTGTAACATCTATTCACATTACCATCATCTTGGAATCGTTGCCAAAGCCTGGAGATGACACTCTGGGCGATTCCAAGTTCCTCGGATACTTCCAGCTGGATACGTCCACATTCCAGTCGTCCGATAATTCTACCACGTAAAAAATCATCCAAATGCTTCCTTTGTGCCATAACTATGCGGTTATTGCACTGAAAGGCTTTAAAGCGCTTGTGAACAACTTTACTTCTTTGCTACCATTCCTTATATACCCTTCACTTACACTCTCGTCATTGTGACGTACTATCCGCGCCATCTGGTGGTTTCCTGTAATTTGCATATTCTTCTTCAAGAAGTGTATGATAATTCTACAGGTGAAATTTTCATTTTAGAGTTCAATTTCTGTGTGATTCTGAATTATCCTTAATTTATGGACATGAGTGTATTTTACCCTAATTTGAAAATAAATTTCGAAACATAATATTTCATCAAGACAGCATAAATCTGTAATGCAAGAAATTTGAAAAAAAAAAATTAGGCCCAGAATTACTTACAAAAATTTCTTTGAATCTATACCAAGATGACTAAATAGTGTTCTTAAAGCCTATGGATGTTCAACCAAGTATTGAGAAATTTTTAGCAAGTAATTGAAAGATTTTTAACTAACTTAATTGGTCTGAAACTGCATTCAGGCGAGAGAACAAGACAAGAATAAGGAAAGATTAAAGTTTTTATTTGTCTATTATCTTATTGTTTGACGACGTACCGAAATTTCACGTGATTCTAATAAAGCTTATTAAATGAGAAATAAATCGTTTCAAGTTCAAGTTATCATTACGTTGTTGGTTGAGGTTTGAAGAGCAATACAATTTTTTTTAATTTCATCTAATTCATCTTTGTGACTGAGCCTATTGTTTAATAAGATAAACAAATATTATTACAAATAATTTAACATCTAAAATATATATATATTCTGGCCATTAATAAATTCAATTACAGTGAATTCAGATGAGAGATTTGTACTATTAGTTCACACTCTCCCTATATATATTTATATATCTTGTTCACATTTTCAATCGTTAATAAAATGCTTTTATTCAGCCACTCAAGTTCAAATACATTTTTGAACTTGTAGTGGATGACAACTTGGTGTTAATACAGTTTTTTCAAATATTAATTCATTCATTAAATTTAATGAATTAATTTTATGTTTTTAGTTGCATGTATCTACCAATAGATAGCGCCAGATGAAAGAGGAAAATTTCAGTTTTATTTATAAAAAGGACTTTCTGCAATACTTTCTGCAATGTATAATGAGAAAAAAGTGGAATTGACTTAAATTTTTTTTTTTATATATATTACTTGCTTTTATCTCAAGTCTCCAAAAGTCAGCACGTGAGATATTCATATTTCGTGAGAAGCGTGTACAATTGGCTACGAGTTAAATGAAATAATACAATTTTTCTTTTTTAAAGTGATCAGTAATCATTTAAAAAGAAAACATGGACACATTTCAATAGATAATAATAGATGACTGATCTTTCTGTACGTAGAAAAACAGCAGTAACTGCTATAGGAGCTTATGTTTTACATCCCAAAAGCACAATTTATCATTTGGACGTTGGGCTATACCAGTGATGGTAAGAAATGAAACTGATGAAATTTAAATTGAATAGATTTTTAGATGTCTGGTTTTTGATATAAATCAATTTGAATAAGGATTTTTCCTTCAAAAGAAAGCTTATAAATTAACATTACATTTATAATGAATAACTTCAATAATATTTAGATGAAATAATTGTAAACATGTTTTTTTATGCAATTAGGCATCATTGACTAAAAGGTGAAGAAGTATCGAATATATTTAGCTTTGTAAAATAATAGTGTTTCATTCTTTTTTTTTCCCTGAAAACAGAAGCGTACTGTTTTTAATTTAATCATAAATTAGAATTCTTTTCTTTTCCTTCTTGAATACTTAATAAATCAAACTGGCATTGGGTTTTAGAAACAAAATTTTATTTCGATTTGATGCTTTTTCGCTAAAAAAAAAAAAAGATTTTTGAAGGAGCAATGCGCCAACCAGTAATGCTTCGTCGCCAGTAATTAATATAAAATCCGCAATTCATTTAAAAATTAGAAAATATTTAGTAGTATTTTTGTAATATTGTCAACATTTTTTTCTGGAGTATCTTGTTTTAAATTTTGAAACAGGTGCCACGTGATCTGCTGTGGACGATTTTTGGCTTAACTTTTCAGATTTTCTCTTTTTGTGAATGGAAACAGTACAACACTTGCCGATTTGTTGACAAAATTGTCGTAAAAATTGATAAGAATGAATAGCACATCTATATCAAAATTTCACTGATTTAATTTTTTCTGGCCATTTGTAAATATTTCTCATCAGCCCTTTACTAATATGTTTACAATATTTTTCCATTAGTGGGGTGCCAACAAAATCTGCCCAATCCAGCCGAAGATTTTACAGAGCTAAACATTATAGCACGTTATTATTGGTAATGGTTTGGTGGCTCCATGCCTTTCCCTACTAATGAAAAAATATTCAATTTTCTTTTGTGGTTAGATATTGACTTATCCTTTTCAATAAACAGTGATTCAATAAATGATAACACATAAGTATTTATTTTTAATTCCGATTGAAATCTAGCACACTGTATCTCTCGAATCATCCAAAATTGTAGTCAACAATTGAGGAAGAGTGTAGGATTGCTATATTAATAGAAGAGTGATATTTCATTTGATATTAAACTTTTCTGTTGTGTCTAATCTTCAGTGTCCTACAGTGCTGGACTGACATCCATGAGTGCAGAGAAAGGGCTGCTTCAGTTGTGATGGAGCCCCCTTAGGTAGAAATCTGACTTGGCTCCTTTCCTTCGCGGAGTAATCAGTGAATTTTATCAACTTTTGAGTATTATATGTGCTTTGTTTTAATATTTTTGTCTAAATATATATACAGTCATCTCCTTAAGTCGAGTATAATATATCTTAATATATTTATAAGACTTTACAAAGAGCAATTTAAATTTACTTTAAAACAATCGTATTTTTGACTGATCATAAGATAACTGATTCCCTTTCAAATCGTGATAGTCAAAATTGAATTCCTTAACTACACTATTTGCTAAAAATGAACAGTCCAATCGCAGAAAGCGTGGAATGGTAAACATCCGGCTTAAAAGTGGGAACGGACGAATGCATTATTTGTTAGGGGTGCTAATTTGGTATACTCGGCGCAAAGCACCTTGGTGGCCCAAGCGCCTAGTACAAGTGATTATAATTGATGTGAAGCATATTTTAACTGTCGAAGAACGTTGATTTCAAGTGTATAGGACATGGATGGGCAAACTTTTTTCGTTCGCGGGCCAAAAATCGAAAAAAAAAAAAAAAAAAAAAAAAAGTTTGGCGGGCCAAGATAAATTTTTAAAAAAAATTTTAAAACACATAATATAAACGCACCTTCTAATTTTTCTAAAATTTCACCTATATTTTATTCCAATATGTCTGCTTCCCGAGAAAGAGATAACGCTTGTTGGCGCCAAGCTATAGCTATAACTAACAAAGAATTTCAGCTTTTAACACTCTACCGATTGAAAGCTGTCTGTGCTTGATATTTCCGTCGATTTACATCTTGTAGAACAAAAAAATAGAGAAAGTAAAAAGATCTTTAGTCATTAGAAAGTAAAAGTCCTTTAAAAAAAAGGAAGAAAAAATTATATTTAATCAAAGTAGAAAATTAGATGAATATATAATATATAAATATATATTTCTTTTAATTTGTCTCGGACCGGCAAATTAAAATTCTATCCGCGTGCCAGATAAAACCTTCCAACGGGCCGTAGCTTGCCCATCCCTGGTATAGGAGGTCCTTTGTTTTTCAAAAAATTTCTACACTATTCCTTCATTACTTTGTTTCCTTACTTCATTAACTGACTTCCTCTCTGTTAGCAGGAATGTTTCCACATACTAAGTCAACAGCACAGGCCAAAGTGCTGTGTCTATTTCGTTTTTTTAGTGGAGATACCGATCCGTAACGACTTGTCTGATGAAGATCAGAATAGACGCATCTAATTCTTAATTTCTTAGAGACCCATGCTGGGAATCAATCACACTTATTGCATAAATTTTATTGTTGCTTTCCCCATAAAAAATATAATTAAAAAATTTTTAAAAAAACAAGAACAGGAGGCATTATTCTAATAATTAAGTTTGAATAGCAGGTTGGAAATCAAGAATTTCAACGTAGCTTAGAAATTAATTAGCTCTTAGTATCCGATGACAAAGAATTAAAGTGACGATTATTAAAACCGAGAATTAACTAAAATTAAGCATAGTTTTATGTAAATCCACAATAATGTATATATTTAAACAAAAAAATTGCAGATATGTTATAGGTATTACTCTTACTTTGACGACGATAATTGGATACAACTTCATAAAATAATGAAAAAATTCATACCCACACACACACACACACACAAAATAAATAAATAAATAAATAACCACCTCACATAATCAGAACAAAGAGAGAAATGGGTGATAAAGGGGATGAGAAGGGTTGGGTTAATTGTATGTCATAAAAATATTGACCAGCTAGACAGGTTATCACAACAAACAAGTCTCTGAGTAACGAGTCCTGTGGTACTATTTATCGCCCCTCTGTGATCGCCAATTTGGAGCCTAAACAAGGTTTTAGTGACCAGCTCCATGTGTAGGAGAAAGTCCTTCTCCGGTATAGTGACATCGACAACTGTTCCCTAATTGTACCGAATTTAAACTTAACTTAAATTCTTTTATTTTTAAATTTTTATTTTATTTTGTATTTTACTTTTATTTATTTTTAGTATTTTTTAACTTTTGACTAACATTTATTTAAATTTTAGAAACTTTATCTTGTTATTTTATATTTACTAACATTAAAGCCGCCAATTAAAATTAAAATCATGTTTATGAATTAAGAGGAGGAGGTTTAAGGGGTATTTCCCTCCATTGGTACTCCGTAATCGGTACGCCAGTTGCCTCCGGTATAGACGCGTAAACTTTCGTTTGGATTTGTCCCACTTTCCGTATCAAGAAACCAATGGATAGATTTTTTTCATAATTTTTGTGAATGACCATACATTGTTGTGATTATTACTCTGCCATTGCTCCGAGTGTAGATCTCTAAACGATTTTGCGCAGGCGCAGAAGATGCAGAGCGGCGAGGTGAACGAGAGGAGGAGAGCCGTGCAGTCTCTGTGTGACTTCGTGTTCGATTCGAGGCGAGTGGCTTCCAAGGAGTTCAACGGTGAGACGTTTTTAATCAATTAAATGCTGGTCCCATCATTAGAATTTAAAAGCAGGCAACTGTAACGATTTGTACTGTACTGAACTTACAGTTGTCTGTGTACAAATCAGAACAGATCAGACAAAAACAGACAACTGTAATCGTTACAGTTGTCTGTTTTTGTCAACTATACTGAAAAATTTTTACTCTTAGCAATTGTTATTTCTTTTTTTCGTTATTGCGCGGCATTGTATTTCTTGATGGAGTAGTTGCTGTTCATTTTTCTCATCACAATTTCCTATTTAAGTCTCACACGCGGGATGTTTCTTTACGAAGGATTATCTATGCATGCGAGACTATTAATCACTATCTCTATCGAGTCACTTCATTTCTGAAAACATACATCCACCACTAGAGCATTCACAGGCCATATCACTGGACTACTCTACAGATATGAAAAATAAAGTCTTCCTCTGAAAAGTTTGCTGCATCACATTTAACTCAATAGAGAGTTTTTGCGTATCATAGCTGCATTGCTCATAGGAAACATTCCTATGAGCATGCAGGCTGCTAACGGACGTCCTACGGTAACTAACGTACGGTATGCAAAAATCTCTATTAACAAATTCGTTTCACGGTAAACGAAGCGGCAGGCCCGAGCGATGACTTCATATCTTACCACCAACATATTCGCAGTATTTTCAGTTCAATCACGTATTCGTATTCGCAGTTCATATTGCTACACCATTCTACAGCTATGAAAAATAATTCCTGGACATGACGCTTTCTCTGTAATGCTTATGACCTTATATTAAATGTATACACGATTCATTTTAAGCGTAATATTTTTCAAAAAAAAAAAGCATTTTATTTTCTTAGGGTGTAGGACAAAACATGACACTTTTACCCAGCATTTCGATGCACAGTACACAGAAAAAAAAAAAAAAAAAAAAAAAAGAAACAATGATTATCTTTTTGAGCGGCTGCATTTATAACCGCTATAGTAAAATGAAATATAAAGAAAACTGATTTAAAATAGAATGGAAATTAGGAATGGTCCAAAATAATTTTTAACGGAAGACACCACTGAACAATAACATTTTTTCTGAACTGTGTTCATATTTTAATGTAAAACTGGATAATTAGAAACACAGATTATCACTGTTTAAATAAAAGTCATTTGGGTATAACTGTGTTTTAGATCCCTCTATTTCGACAAGAAGCGATTTACAAAATCTGCTACAATTTACTAGGTTCTCATTTTAGAAAAATATGAGAACCTCGTTTTATAATAAGTTCGATATCTATACATATATATATATATATCGTTTTCCTCAAGGTCGTCAGTAAAAATGGTAACTGATTGCAATTCTTCAGTTTTAAAAAAATTAAAAACTAAACTTTGAATTGCATTCAATTTTAACTTTTATTGAATGCAAGAAATTTAAAAGAAATTATAATAAATGTGCGACAAAGAGAAAAATGTAAAAAAAACATCTTACAGACTCGTATTTATGTAGTACACTGAACATATGTATTTGTAACTTATATCTGATGAAGTTAATAAAAAGAAAGACAGGAGCACTTCGCTTTACAATAAACAAAGCAAAGGACCCTAGCGATGAAGGGGAAAGGAACGAAATAGCAATGTCGCCGAAATTAAAGTGAAGATGATTCTAGAATAATCCTTTATCTAACAGAAGCAAAAACTGTCTTTTTTTTTTAGAAGCCCAACTATAGAAATAAATTTAATCATGTTATCAATCTGATTAAGTTCGCGCTCAAATTACTAATTTCTCCCCCATTTTATTTCTTTTTCCTTTGTTCGAAGATTGAAAATATTTAACTGTAACTGTAACTTTATTTGTTTTGAATGGAATTCGCTGAAAAAATATCTTGTTTGGATCGAGTTTGACATCGTTGCCACGGGTGGACTAAATTAACATCATTAATCCATTATTTCATCTTTTTTTCTCTCGCCATTATATGTGTAGAAAAATTGTATGCTTTGTCCATGAAGTAATATATATATATATATACAGTAGAACCTCTTTAAGTCGAAAACCTCCACAACTCGAAAAATTTTTTTTGTCCCTTCCCTTCAAGCCCCCAAACCTCCATGACTCGAAATTTCAACCCTCTATAAGTCAAAATAATGAGTCAATCCCCACAAACCATTTTGGTATATATTTTCCCTCCGTAACTCGGGGAAAAAAAAAATTGGACCTCTGTATCTCGAACATTAGCAATGTTTGATTTTACAACCTTTACAACTCGATCATTTGAAACTAATTACCCCTATAGCTCGAAGAAGAATAAGTTATCGACTTTAAGGATTTGCCGACAATGCACGTCATTGTTTCTTAGAAAACAATGTATGAGTATACAGTAAATAGAATAGCCAATTCTGAAATATTATTATTATAATTCTTATTCTTATAATTCTTATTATTGCAATTGATTTCATTTGAACTCTAGCAATAGATAGAGAACGATCTAATTCTCTAAAGCAAATAAATAATTTACTTTTTAATTCTTGAAATTTTTAATTTTAAGGTTGTTTCGAAATTATTTCGATTTTTTATTGTAGTAAATAATATAGCTTTTTAAGTTACAAATAAACATGTTTATTACCTCTGTAATGTGAAACCTAACTCAAAATAAGTCAGAAAGAATCTGAACCTCTTACAAGTCGAATATTTCCTTACAAAATCCGCGTTAGTCGAAATCCTCCATAAGTCGAAAACTCTATAACTCGAATTATTTGGCGTCTCCCACGAAGTTCGACTTACAGAGGTTCTACTGTATATATATTTACTACTGAAGCGGAGAAACAGAAAATGATGCGAATTTGAATTGCAGGCATCGCCCCCATCCTGAAGGATCTGTGCGACGATTCGGACCCCGGATTGCGGCTGAATGTCTCCAAATGCCTGGCAGCAATCACGGGTAATTTTATTTACAAGTAGCATTAAAATGGCATATGTTAAAAAAAACATTCAACTTACATTTATTTAAAGTTGTATAAAATAAAGCATTTATTTTGAAAGTTGTTTTATAATAGGACTGTATTTCCCTTTCTCAACCCATGGTATGAAGATTCGGCAAAAATTCACTCACCTCTCATCGCACACGTTAAGCTATAAAGCCTAAAAGCAATTATTGATAGTAAAATAACTTGTGATCAATAGATAAGAATTATATCGATTCATCAAAATAAAGAATCACGTATCTAACGGGTTATATCAGGGGTCTCCAAACTACGGCCCGCGGGCCAAATCCGGCCTGCCAGTGTCATCAATCCGGCCCGCGACAGCGAATAGCTATTGTTGCTATAATAAGTTGGATAGAAAAAAACACAGGATGACAATAACTCGGTTTTATTGACTTGCTAGGTAAATCTTAATGACAAGCATAATACGCAGAACATTTAACTTAAGCAGAACAACTAACAAATAATTGAAATGAATCCTACTAACATCCACTAGTGAACATCCCGCTGTTACCCTGGGTAGTTATACCTACATATTTCCGCTTTTAACCAATAGATGTCGTCAAGTGTCACGGTCGTATCGATAAACACAATAGTAATTGAACCAGCGAATTTAGCAAGCGTATGCTAGCTCAGAGCGCGTACTCGGCGACTAGTCTAGAAATTATAGATATTAGAGAATTTTTGCATACCGTATTTTTGGACGTCCGTTATTTTTTTTTCACCCTAGCGCGCATGCTCATTGGAAGCATTATTACAGATACGCATGCGCAATTTCTGGCGAGGCTAGGGGAAAAAAAATAACGGACGTCCAAAAAGCACGGTATGCAAAAACTCTCTGATAACGAAAAAAACTAAAACGGTTAGGGCCCTTGGTACTTACTGGATTAAACAGTATGGCCCTAAGGCTGGAAAGTTTGGAGACCCCTGGGCTATATCCTGATGCAGGTTACGATATAAATAATAGATAAATTGTTTTAATTTTTAAAACGTTTTATATTCATTCAATACCATAAATAAATGAATTTCTATATGCCTACGAAGCCTACCTTTCACAAATTTCTCAACTCAGCCTATACGCAAGAAATATATGACCATTTTTACTGTTGTAGAGTCGACCACACACACAAAAAGAAAGAAATTTTTGTAATTATCATTAGATCTTCACATAAGTATTAAAGGGAACTAAGTGACAAAAGGTGCAATTCAGTTGATTAACAGGGATTAATTAACGTGCCTAATTAACCACTAACTCGAAAATTTTCCATTACAGAAACCTGAGATTTTTAAGCGAAATCGATTCAGCGTATGAAAAATGGTATTACCCACTAATTTTGTGACAAAATTGCCATAATTTTTAAAGTGTAGAAAAAGGGTACTTATCAATATTACAATACATTCGTTTCATTCAATAATTGAATAATATATTACCATGGATCATTGTTTCAGACACGGCACCGTAGACCACAAGAAAAAAAGGGACAACTTTTGTAGTTATTAGTTGTTCACATAAGTGGCATTGTTGGAAATGGCTCGAAGAGAACTAAGCTACATATGATGCAATTCAATTTATTAACAAAATTAATTAACATGGATTAAAAAACTATTAATTGTTAACTATTAACTATTAATTAAAAATTATTAAAATATTAATTAAAATGGATAATTAATCACTAACTCAAACATTTTCCATTACAAAACCCGAGATTTCTAGCGAAATTGATTGAGAAAATTGATTTCATAGAAATTGATTTCTAGCGAAGTTGAAAAAGGATATTACCCACTAATTTTTGTGACAAAATTGCCATAATATTTAAAAAGTGCAGAAAAGGTCACGTATCAATTTGACAGTCGTTTCATTCAATAACTGAATAATCTATTACCGTGGATCATTGTTTCAGCCACTGCAGCCGGAAGGCGAGCTTTCGACCAGCACGGATTCTACAGCGAAGCACTGGGCATGCTGACAGATGAGAGCGAAGAGGTTCGACGCGCGGCGAACGTGGCGCTTCGCAGGTTGGTCATCTCCCCATCGGTGAGTCAATAACAGACAGATTGTTATTATTATTATTTTTCTTCTAATGCAGCTGAAAAACATTTAGACAGCTGTCTTGGATGCCTTAAGGCAAGCGCTGCACAGAAGTTACTCACTTTGCATGACCCAGGGGACGCGTGTAGCGTGAAGATAAGCCACGGACGCGGAGTAACACTACTGCTGCAACGCTACGATGCTATTAGGACCGGGACCTACGGTTTAAAGTGGATTCAAGCCGCTAACAAACATCCATGGCCCCGCCGGGACTCGAACTCGGAACCTCTGGGACACCGAGCGCCAGAGCGCTAGCCACTCGGCAATTCAGGCCCTAGGGACAGATTATAAAAGCATTGAATTTTAATGTGAATATTCACATGGATCTTAGAATTGTCAAGCAATGAGTAACAGAAACTTTCAATGATATTGCTCCATATGTTCATGACTTTTCTAAAACACATAACGATTACACTAACTACACTAACGACACTAACGACACACTAACTGTTGTTGTTGCTATCGTGTCCATGTATTTAAAACATTATCATCAAAGTTAGATCAAGTCAAAAGTCATCCCGATAGCGACCGCTAGCAACGGCGCCGCGTCACTCTACAGGACTTCTCTTAAATTGGCCTCGATTGGCACAAACCCAATTGCAAAACATGGGGCGCTCTAGAATGTGCTTAGGTGTTAGGAAAGCGTTGGGGCAATTTCTGCAGGGGATGCATTCCCTGGTATTGTCTGGGGGAATGACACACTAACTACACTAATTATTACATTAACTACACACTAACGACATTAACTACACACTAACGACACTAACGATTACACTAAGTACCCCACTAACCACACTAAAGATTGCACTGATACACCCTAACCACACTAACTACACCAACGATTACATTAACTACACCTAAAGATTGCTAAATGAGACTTTGCTCAGAATGAGAGCATTTATGCATGCTCACTTTAATTTCATCACCTCCACTTAGCTTCGAAAAGCCTTATTAAATGGATGGGTTTCGTTACGTTCATTTCGAAACAAATTGCCGATGCCACTCAAATAACGAATTCCTCACCAGGCGCGCTTCCAACTTTTATCCATCGTGTAGCGCAGGGTCTCCAAACTACGGCCCGCGGGCCAAATCCGGCCCGCCGGAAGATTCTATCCGGCCCGCGGATAAAATTAGTCAAATTGCAGTCCGAGGCAAATTAAAAAGAAATATATATTTATACATTATGTATTCATCTCCTTTTCTACATTAAATAGTATTTTATTTCTTCCTTTTTAAAGGACGGATGATCTTTTTACTTTCTCTATTTTTGTACCACAAAACTTAAATCGACGGAAATAGCAAGCACAGACAGCTTTTAATCGGAAAGGATTTGCAAGTTGAATTAATTGAGTTACATTCTAACAATCATCTCAAACAGTTGTTTCTAAATATGCCAAAGTTAGAGTTTTACAAATCAATATCGAAAGTAGGTTTCCCAAATTCATTATCTCATGCTCACCTGTCAGCCTACTTCTGAAATAATTCTTTCCAAGATTCATAGTTGAAAACACTTGTTCACATATATCAGATGAAGCACCGCTTCATCTGATATATGTGAACAAGTGTTTTCAACTGAATCTTGGAAAGAATTATTTCAAAGGCTGACAGGTGAGCATTTAGCCTCGTTCCTTAGAATCGGTACATCTCACTTCGAACCTCATTATGAGGATGTTTTAAAAAATGAAATAGCAATTTCATTCATCTCATTGACATATTTAAATTGTAATACTTGTATATTGTTTTTTAAAATTTTAGCAAAACTTTTTTTTTTTTTTTTTTTTTCAATTTTTTGGCCCGCGACCGAAAAGTTTGGAGACCCCTGGTGTAGCGCATTTACACGAGGCATTCTATCGTCCAATTCGAGGGAACAAATAAGGATAGCACGTTTACATGACATTTCAGATGCTCGAATAAGTTTGTCAATGGTCATGTACAGCGCAAACTTATTGTTTCAGAGACAAGGTCAATTGGTTTCACGTTAAAAGTAAACTTTTTTTAACTATACTAATAATAAAGTTTAAAAAAAAAAAATACAATAAAAAGAGATTCTATAAAATATTAATTTAAAAATTATTCATGGATAATTTCTTATTTGCTTGGAAATAAACAATCAGGACTGTTTTATAGTAAAAGCAATTGGAACTTCATTAGGAGTAAAAATAATTTCTGTCAAAATAATTCCGGTGAAAAAGTTCTTCACCGACTGAGACCCACCGCTTTGTATTAGTGTGAATGAATTTCAGGAAATCGAAAATGAATTTCGAAAAATCGCGGGAAGTTGCTCCATGTATCCAACTATAATTGCTCTATGTATTAATAATAATGAAAGAATCATTTGCATCACAAGATGTTTAATACAGTATCATTCATTAGATTCTTACTAGCATGTTTGACCGAAAAAAAAAAAGTTTTCCAGAATATTACAGGAAAATGGTGACTTTAAAAATTCAGAAGAAAATCAAAACTGCGCGAACATCTAAACGTAAGCAAAGGAAGACTAATTAATGTTCTAGGGCGTGTTCTATTCTACGTATATGACGGTCATAGTTAAACTGACTCTACTAATAATAATCCGTGCCTCAATTTGAACGGCGCGAAATTTGGCAATTGATAAAATCACAGGAAGAAGAATCCTGGGAAAGAAGAAAATAATTTCAAAGTCATCTATAAGGATAGAAATATTATGGGGGCTTTGAAATGCCTATAGACATATAATGGACCTGCCAATGAATTACAGCTATAAAACAGATAAAAAATGTTTATCTTTTTTTGAGGATTTTGAAGTTTTTGCAGCCACAGTTCTTGTAAACTAGAAATCTCACACCATGCAAAGCATTCTCTCATTAATTAAAAATATTCATTGATGACTTTTTTTTTCGCTAGGAAATAAGCAATTAGAACTGTTTCTAATAAAAGAAAGCCGAACTTCATTGATATATGTTGTGTATTTATTGCATTTACTTGGTACATGTTGTTCCTGTACTTACCGATTTCTACAACGGTACATGGCAGAAGAATCGTACACCAAATCTCTCGTTAACTTGTCCTTACGTCAATCTTTTGACTTCACCAAGTTGAAATATCCCCAGAGGTGCAAGTCGCAGGATAGGATATCTCCTGCTATAATACCATTATTATTAAAGGATATTTCTATTAACTTAATGAAGTTTTGAACTTAAATTTGCGAATGACAATTTGACATACTTATAGCTTAAGATGCAACTTCTGGATTACAAAAACGATGGGTACATGATCTTCAAAATTCGCAGTAAAAGACAGTGTTTCCATTCATTTTGTAGCTGTAATTCATTGGTATGTCCATAGCCTATAGATAATGAAAATTTTATGTCCATAGTCTATAGATATTATTCTAAAAATTTATTAAACTAAACAGAATGAGATGGGCTGATCATCTCATGAGAATGGAAAGTCATAGAGCTGCTTTGAAGGTTTTCAATGCAATCCATTTTGGACAGCGACCAAGGGGAAGACCGAAAAAGAGATGGGTCGACTGATTTGAATGTTATTAAGATCGAAAACTGAAGGTCCACGACCAAGAGGAGAACAGCCTGGCTGGACCTTTTAAATAAGGCCCACAACGGGCTGTCGAGCCAGTTATGATGATGAGTCTATAGATATTGCAATTCCATATTTATTTCTATTGCTTACTTTTGGAATTGTGTTTTTGACTCCACAGAATCTAAATAAACGATACTTTCAAATGTCGCCCCACCCCAGTTGTAAGATTGAGTTACAGAGGACCCTGTGAAGTACTCCAGACATGCAAGAAATTTACAGGGGAAAATTTTCAGTTCCGTTTATATCTGGAACATCTAACACCCGTGAGCCACATTTCAAGAAATAAAAACTGTCTCGGAAATGTTTGAAAAATATGTAAAGATAACTGATGCAATATTTTTCAATTTCTATTCTAGTTTAAAAAGTGAAATTATACAAATTACCTTGGAGAAAATAAACGTAGAAAGCGTAGAACGTGATGAATTGTTATACATTTCTGTGGTATCAGAATATCCAAAAATGCATAACAATTTCAGCTTGTTCAGAAATGATACAATGTGATGTTGGGTCGTATTCATAACAAATACAAAACAACGATTTTTTATTCCATAACGCTTTTTTTTAATTAAATATCTCCTTCGGTTTTTATATAAAAGTAAAATAAGTTGCAAATGAAGCTAAGTGACAAAGGAAAAGTAAGGCCTAAAAAATGACTTTATTTAGGTTCAGATGTTTGTCCAATTTTTTGATAACGGTGATTTGAAAACAAAACACATAAACGTCTATCTCAATCGTTGCGCATATTCGAATGTACTTTAGCGCGAGTCGTTAGTTCTCGACTTCGGAATAAATGAACGATTCAAGAGTATTGAAATTCTGAAAAGCATTTGGTTTCAGCCGCAAATGGCCTGGTGGAATCAGAAGCCATTCCGAAACTCATAGAAAGAATATCGAAGGAGACAGACGGTATCAATGTAAGTATCTTCTAATTTTAGAAAGGCCGTTTTTAAATTACGTAGAAACTCTCTAAACTGCAAAAATTTAAATAAAAGAAATATTACGAATAGGTTAAAAGATAATGGCTGCTAAAAATTTAAATATTTAGGAATTATTTTCAGGACAATATTTCTGGATACCGGTTCTTACAATGATTGTTTTTAATATAAACTGTATGTTAAATTAAATCAATTAAAAATAATAATAATGGAAGCAGCAAAACCTTTAAATGTTAGCAGTTTGTATTTTCGTCCATTTTTAAATTTTATAGACTGGGCAAGAAAGAAAACTTGTTTACTTTTTATAGTGTTACAAAAACGTGTTGTAAATATGCAAAACACTGCTTATTTTTAATAAAACAGTAGTTTTATAGTTTGTTCTTTTATTTATCGGATTTATTAATTAAATTAATAAAAGTTGCTTCTGTTTTTAAAACAAGACAAAAGCACTCTACATTGCACAAAACTTAAAATATTGGTATCACGGCGAGTTATTTAACAATTTCGGCAGTCGATTTTATTCGGAGCTGTACGAGGCAATTACCATCTAATAGTTTCTGAATCAATATGTGCAAGGGTTTGTAACTAAACAGGCACTATTTTCCGATCTTTTTCCAAAAGTGGCTGAGCATCCGTTGTTTGCTGAACAAGGTGAATTGGAAACTTTATCTTGCACTTCTGGAATTTTGAGCTTCGAGGAGAAAAAACGTCAGAGTGATGAAAAACAAAGAAACTCTCTTTTACTTGATCAATGATAGTATTATATATCTTTAGATGATACAGTTCTGTTTATGTGAATGTTTCCTCTTTTTCTTTTTCTCGATGTTTGCTCTGTTTCTGTTATCTTGATAATCACTGTGTACTTTCCTTTCTTTCTTTTTCCCAATAATAGCTGGAAAGTGCTTAAGTGTTTTCTAATGAGCTGCATCAGTCAGTGTTTTATGAAGCTGGGTGTATAACACATTCACCGGCATAATATTCTGAAAAGCTGTAAGCCAAAACACAAATACCGAGTCCTTCAACATATTACGAATAACCCCTGCTTGATTTATTGCCACAACTTGTTCAGATGATGAATCTAGCTTTTCCATGTATTGAATGAAATGTTTTACTTTATTCATGTGCCTTTTTATGATGTATCTGGTACCTGAATCATGAGGCATCCTTCCTTCTAACACCTTCTTCTAGAATACAGTTCATAGTACAGAGTTACTGAAAACTGTCAATGAATGTCATTTAGGTTGGATGTTTTGACAATGCGTATAAAACCCTCTCGCAAAAACAGTCGAACTGCTTGGTGGGATTTTTCCGGTTTTCCCCTACGATACATAAATGCTGGGTTGTCACTCCTAAAAGTTCTGAAAGACACTGTCGTGAACTGTTCGTGGTATACACGAGGCCCACCGATGTTCAACCCCCATTTTTCTAACTAAAAGAGAACATGTACGGCGGTGAGGTGTAGGAAAAGAAAAGAATATTCACATAGTCTGAGATTAAAATATGGCTGTGAAAATTGCTGATAGTGCCACACGTTCTTTCAGGTGGTGATTGACCCATGGATGCATCGACGAGTTCATTTTCCCCTCTTCAATATCCCAATGCCTGAATTCTTGCTGTATCTGAAGGATCTGAATTCTTGCTGTACATCCACCATTGCCATGCTGAGACTGTTGAAACTGTTGCATGAATCAAATGTGTATCTTTCCGTAACTGATGTAGAGTTTCATTTTTCTCATGTCGAAGTGGGGAATTTTCTCTCAGGAAGCATGACTGTTCAGATACGTCATGTCTTCTTGTATCAGTTAATTATTCTGAAGAGCTATGATTACGACTAGATTGGGTGTAAGGAGACATCAACAGCAATAACTGATTTTGACGATACAGTGACTTTTCATGATCCTCTCTTATATGCTCCGAAAAATTCAGTTCAGCCTAGTACTTTATCATTTGCTATCTTCATAGTACAAATTCTTTGGTAAACAGAGCAGAATAACAGAGCATTTAATTTAGAAATATGTCAATAAATCAAATTAGAGTCACTTAATTTGACTGGTCTCCATACATTAAAGAAAAACAAACACACACAAGTAGCAGTAATCTGTTCGAAATTTGAGCATGCTGTTAAATAGAACGTGCTGAATAAAACGTATGTAGTAATAAACTACTTATTGTAAAACGTAAAGTAGTAATAAATTACTTGTAAAGTAGTCGTAGTGCAATCGAAATACGTCATCTGCAAGTAATATCAAAATGTAAGGTGACAGCGATAGTGAATAATCAATTCCTAAGGATAAGCAATTACCAAATAAGCAATTACTAGGTCTCATTGTTTGGAAGAACTAAGATGGAGGGCCATTAAAAGATAAAAGGCAGATCAATGTCATACAAATAGCAGTAGATTACAAATGATCAGATAGCAGACTAGGTGATTAAATGAGAGTACTTTCATGGTTCTTTGCCAATCGCTTCCTACCATAAGCTGAGCATTCAAAAAATCCAATCAAATCCCCGATAATTGACATTTTCAGTTATGTGAATGATGGACTAGATGACTTAGGACTTGCAGTGTCGGGAGAAAGAGTGTTAATATGAACTAAGAAGAAGGCTTTGTAAAAATGCTATTTGGCGGGTTAGATATCCGCCATTTGTTTGTTGCTCATCTTGCTTCACAGAATGAAATGATTGAAGTAGGCGTGTCAACATGTCCACTGGACTCTCTTCGCAGATAAGTCCAGGTAGTAGCTTGCATAGTGATAGTAGAAGTTTCTTGTTTTGAAGGAAATTGGTATCACTTCTAATATATCCGTGAAATAGATTCCTGTACAGGAGGCATTATCTAAGTGGAGGCACATATGTGCATAACTTTTCATGTGCTACCTCAAATATAAAAATATCGTTAGACCAATGCAAAAGATGATAATTTTATCATACAAATCGACTATTTATTAAAAACAACATCTATTTAATGTTTCAGTTTTATTAAAAACAACATATAGCTGCTTGAGCTATTGTAATAGGATTTCTCTTTAATTTATGGAAATTATTGCATTCATAAGAAATGTTATTCTAATGACACAAAGTAAAAACAGAAGAAAAAAAAATGATTTTATTTCTGACATAGTTGTTTTAAGGATAACTCTTGCTGTAACACAGGACATTCGTGGGATTCAGATTCGTGCGACATAATGCCTATTTCAGTACTAATTACCGTTGATCCCTACCAACAGGAAGTGCTGCTCGAGACCCTACACGTGTGCTGCCTGGTCGACCGCGACAAAGCCCTGGAGTGCGAGGCCCTGGAAAGATCATCCCGCTGCTCGGGAGTGTCTCTCCCGCCATTAGGGCCCGGGCCGCAACGCTCATCAAGGACCTCACGTAATCATCAGAACATACTGTTACAAAAATTCTTGTTGTAGTTAATTGGTATTTTTATAATTAGGATAGTTTTAACCATTGTAGTTGCTGCTGTTAACGACTTTATTCAATTCCTTCTATTAGCTCACACTCTCCCTATATATATCTTGTTCAAATTTTCAATCGTTCATAAAATACTTTTTATTCATCCGCTCCAGTTCAAATACATTCTTTTTGAAAACTTGTAGTGGATGACACTGGATGTGAATACAGTTTTTTCAAATATTAATTCAATAATTAAATTTAATTAATTAATTTTAGTTTTTTTAGATTTGAGTTGCATGTATCTACCAATAGATGGCGCCAAATAAACTTAAAAAATGAATGAAAATTATTTATAAAGGACTTTCTGCAATAAAATGAAAAAAAAAAAGTAGGAATTGACTTAAAAATTTTTTTATATTACTTGTTATAATTAGGATAGTTTTATACATTGTAGTTGATGTCGTTAGCGACTTCATTTTTTAATACACGCAAAATGGACATGCAAGGTTTGAAAGTGAAGATTTCCGAGATTTTTAAAAAAACTTACTTACATGAACTCTATGTGTGGGCCTTTAGTGGCTTGAAACTTTCATTTCAGTTCTCGCCCTGTTCTTTGAGGCTGAATTTAGATAGAATAAGGCGTTTCATGTCTATTCTTCCAAGTGCCAGTCACCTTCATCTTACAGATGCCATCTTAAACAAACTCAACGAAATAGAGATTGAGTGGGGTAACATCTGGTAATCTAGGTGGCGCGAATCTGATCCTTTTGGTCCAGTCTAGAGTTCTGGAAACACTTCTTTTTTATTTCTAATGCAGCTGGCAAACACTTAGACAGCTTGGTCATGGATACCTTAAGGCAAGCGCTGCACAGACGTTACTCACTTTGCATTACCCAGGGGGGGCGTATAACTTGAAGATAAGCCACGGACGCGGAGCAACAATGTCTCCGCAAAGCTCTACGATCCTTTGAGGACCGGGACCTAAGGTTTAAAGTGGATTCCGAACCATTACAAACATCAATGGCACCGCCGGACTCGAACCCGAAATCTGTGGTACCGAGCGCTAGCCATTCAGCCATTCAGGGCCATTCTGGAAACACTAAATCTGAATAATTGCTTACAGTTTTCTCTAAAGTGTCGGAGTTCCCCTCGTTCGAGAAAAATCATTTACAGTTTGTATTCAATATGCTAAAATCAGCAACCTATCTAAATAATATAGTAAAGCCGAATAATATCTTTGTAACCTGCATTGAAGAGATTGATTGTTACCAGTCTCTTCATCAATATATTTTTTTAATACGCTTTTATTAGTTTCACCTGCATGTTTGTATGTATGTAACTGACCCTTTCCCTGGAGATCTGTTTCTCCTCATATACACTATGTAAGCTGCAAAGAAACATTCACAGGCATCTTTCAGAAAGAAAACAGTTGATTCTTGTATGTTTGTTTGTAACTGACTCTTTGCGCTCGATTTTGCCCTACTTTAAGCGATCATATTTAATTTAAACGTTGTAGACTTATCAAGGACCGACGACACTAAAAATAGTTTGATCAGTTTATTATCTCATCATGATTAGGATCGCCAGGATGAGTGATTTTATTTTAACTTGCGAAGAGCAATTTAACCCATGTAGAATGAAAGTATTCAGTAAAGACATTCAAACCTACGTGGGACAGCGGCACAACGGACTATTCGCATTTAGCCTTCGTTTTACTCACTATTGTAAGTACTATAGTTCCACTCCTCCGTACCGAGACCTCAATTAAATATTATAGTTTAAAAACACTAGTTAATCAAATTGAAAAAGTAAAAAAATAATTGTTAACATCAGAATAAAATGACTGAGGAGAAAATGAATGTCTCTGTTCTAAAAAGCGTGGGGTGCTTTTCTATGACATTTTTAAACTAATTCTGCATTTTTCGGAATGAAACTGTGAAAATTATAACGATTGATATCAAACACCCCACGCTTTTTTAGAACAGTGACATTCATTTTCTCGTCAGTCATTTTATTCTTATGTTAACAATTATTTTTTACTTTTTAGATTGATTAACTCTAAAAGCGTGTTTTTTAAAACTATTCATTTATTTTGTAACAGGCCTTATGTGTCCCACGAGCAACCCACCGACGGGTGAATCATTAAATTCTTGATCAAGTATTTTCAGTTCTTGCTTAACTTTTGAAACCCATTTGGTGATCTTCTAAATAGGGGGAATTTACTAGAATATCCTCTACCTCCTTAGGCTAATGGGCCAGCCAACTTAATAGCTATTACCGCTTCTACTATCTTTCTTTTTTAATTATTATATATATATGTGAAAGAACATCCTAAATTGTAAAAGGCTGAAAGTTTAACTCTCATGCGTGTACGTGGAATTGGCAATCATGCTTAAACCGGAACGGCATAAAATCAGAAGGTAAATTATGCTTAGAATACCCCTTTCTATATATTTGAAGTACCCCAATTTCACTAATATTAGGGCTAATTTTAAATATAAAACTAAACATCATGCAAAATTGGTATAGCCATAAATCAGCTATTAACGGATAAATAACTTGTTATAACGGATATAGAAATCACTATGTAGTGAAAAAAGATGTGCATGATAGTATTAACAAAGATAGATAATACTATTAACTCAATAATAGTAACTTACTTGTTTAGAAATTATAGATATAATAGGTGAACAAAATTTTTTAAAACGGAAACTTTACAATAAGCTTGTTTTCTAGTGGAGAAGATCATTTGCCAAATGTTTCATTAAAAGCACGGGACTACCAACAGTGCATTCCTGCTGTTGCCAAAGACAAGTTATGATAGATTTTGCTACTTCTGAAACTCCATGTGGGCAGAACTGATGATGCTCGTTTATAATTACCTTGTTTTGGTAAATATATAAAAATATCTTGTTTAATTAATTACTGATCATGGCTTCGTATGTTAGTGATACATTTGTCTTTCTTCAAAGAAATAATCGCACTCAATTATGACTAGAAAAAAAGGAATTCTGAAATACTTTTCGACAGATTAAATAAGAAATATTTTTGCCTGATATAATCGGCTGAACAGTTTTTATATTCGTTTGAAATTCTTATTGGCAGAACAATTCTTAACTGTTCATATTTAAAAACAAGCAATTTTTTTTTCTTAACCAAGATGTCACTTTTAGTTCTTCAGCTAATTCCGTTGTAGTTAATAAAGAAGATTTGAATTCCAATTCTAGAACCACCTTTTAAAAGATCTTTTGAACGTGAAACTTGCAGCACTCGCATTCGAATTTGA
Organism: Caerostris extrusa; assembly: GCA_021605095.1. Lineage (NCBI taxonomy): Eukaryota > Metazoa > Arthropoda > Arachnida > Araneae > Araneidae > Caerostris > Caerostris extrusa. Next base: position 31,205 of record BPLR01014996.1, on the reverse strand, counting down.
AATATCTTGCTCGGATTATTTTTTATTTTGTATGTCAATAACAATAATATTCTTTTCTGGTATTATCCGGTATTTTACTGGTATTTAGACAGTATGAATAATTAGCGTACATAAAAGTCTTTTTCTAGCATTTAAATAAGAAAAATCTTTTCATGGCACTTTCAAAAGCATTATCATTTTTTATGATGGCATGATTGTTGTAGGAAAAAATGGAAAGATCTCGTATAATCAGCAGCCCGTACATCTCTTGACCATAATTTTTGACACGAAAAAGTAAAAGATCTCGTATAATCAGCGGACATTCTTTTGGTACGAAAAAAAAAAAATTATCTCGTATAACCCGCGAGATAAATCGTAATTTGATCTTTGGCAGAACCTATACCAAACGAGTTCTGTTTTTAAACACGAGGCATAAACCCCAAAAAACGTTTCTTGATGCCACAATCATATAAAAATATTATGTCATAAACTTAATATGCTGTAGTCCGGAAGTCCAGCTGTAATCATCATCCACAATTGTTGTGCCTCTTTTTCTTTCAATTTAGAATTTTTTTTTTTTTTTAATTTTCTCTTACTCAAATTGGCGATTTTTGTTGGCAAAAAGCGTTTTATAGAACTGATTTTTAAGAAACTTCTAAAAAATATTCACAGAATGTACACATGGGTTTACAATTTTCAATCTAAAATTGGAAGCTTACTTTTGGCATATAATCCATGGTTTTTATAGTGCGCCATAAATCTTTCGCAGCAGCCTTCATATGCACTCTCTACTTACTACGCACTCTCTGACAATTTAAATTTATAGAAGTTTCGAAAAACACAATTTGGCAACACTCATGTTTTTAGTTTAGGTTTCGAAAGGTGTGCTGGCGGCGAGTCACACTGCGCTTGTGTTATGCAGCTCTTGTGAAAAGCTAATTAAATAATATAATCCTATTTCAATGGAATGATCTCTTGAACTCTTTATTGGTGATGTCTCCATCATCAACACTCCATAGTTCATAGGCAGAAAATTGTTGTAGTAATCGGCCATATAATAAAATGAATGGCGTGAGTTAAAATAGTACACGTGAAAATGAACAAAATTTTTTTCATTTTATGTGGGGTTCCAGGTAGCTTAAAATATAGTATGCGTCTGAATTGTTGACAAGTAATCGAGAGTCATTTCAGGGTGGATGCGAATGGGCGCAATCGATTCCTGCACCTGTCGGCCGTGTCTCCCCCTCTTGGACCTGTGCAGCGATCCAGACGAAATGGTGCGAGCGCAAATCCCTGGCAGCCCTCATGATGTGAGTTCTCTTAATATTCCATATCACAACGCTTTTCAGCTGCATTCCTCCAAGATATAAGAATCGTACATTGCCGAATATCAGCCAATCTACTCGTACACTACTACTACTACTACTATTACACCCCACCACATCACTGTGCCTAGAGCTGAGTTGCCCCTTTACAGTTTGGGAACGATGTGGATGAGAGAAGTCTGACTGGGCTCCGTGTCGCTCTACGGTCATATGAGACCGGGACCTACGGCTTAAAGTGGATTCGAACCACTACAAATATCCATGGCATCGCCGAGGATTCGAACCCGATACCTGTGGTACCGAGAGTCAGCCCCTCACGACCATCAGGCCTCAGCCAACTGGACTGAACTTCTGCTCATTCATGCTTTTGACATGCCGATGTTATGAGACGTGCGATCTTAAAATTGGATGGGAATCAACTTAGAGCTGCCTTTTCCCGCTTGTTCAATCTGTAAGCTATCCTCTATTACCATCGTGCTAATCATAGCTCTCATTTATTGTGAATCTCATTTCACACGGACAATTTTGTTTATAGTTATCAAAGTGTAATTATCTAGAGATGTTTTGCAATTCTAGATATTTAAGTAACTTTTATTCCATTAGAAAAATCGCAAATTGCTATCTCGTGACTTTTTGGCACTTCAATCTATGCAAACCAGTTTTTAAACTGCACAACTGTTTCAATGAAACATGGTTAATATTCAGAGTTAAATATAAATCGAATCGATTTTAAACTCTTAATAAATAATATTAATGATGATTAAAACTATAATCATCGTTAATATTATTTATTAAGTGCGATTTACCGTATGCTACCTTAGTCGTCACAGTTAAAAACATATACTAACATCGCATATTAATCCGCTCAGGAATATCCAACAGTATCGTTGTTTCTGAAATAAAGCGAATTCCGTCTTATCAACAGATGCAAAAAATAAGATTATGTTTTATCCTTAAAATATTGTTTTTTAATTCTTTCTATTAGCTCACACTCTCCCTATATATATCTTGTTAAAATTTTCCATCGTTCAAAAAACACTTTTATTCAGCCACTTAAGTTCAAGTGCATTTTTTAAACTTGTAGTGGATGGCACTGGATGTGAATACAGTTTTTCAAATATTAATTCAGTAGTTAAATTTAATTAATTAATTTTAGGGTTTTTAGATTTAAGTTGCATGTGTCTACCAATAGATGGAGCCAGATAAACTTAAAAAAATGAATGAACATTATTTATAAAGGACTTCCTGCAATAGAGTGAAAAAAAAAAAATAGGAATTGACTTAAATTTTTTTTTTTATATTTCTTGTTTTTGAAACAGTGGCTGCAACAAAGCCGCCAGTGGATTGAACCTCCGCATGCTGACCAGCGCCACGCGTTGCCACCACTAAGCCAAGACTTCCGCCCTTAAAATATTAAATAGCCAAAGTGTTTTAAAGTCAGACAGCTCAATGATGACATGAGTCACAAGAAAGGTCGACTTCTCTCTGTTGAGGATGAATTTCTTCGTGGTATCAACAAATCGGAACTGACGATAGATCCGGAGAGTCGTGGATCCGTAGAGATGGAATTATGTTCCAGATGGCTGTATAGATGGAACCATGAATGCAGATGGATGGATGGCACCATGGATCTGAATGTATGGAGGAAACCATGGATCCAAAGTGATGTATGGATGAAACCATGGATACAGATTAATGTATGGAGTTAACTATGGATCCAGATGGATGGAAAACATGGGATAGATTGATGAGACTCTGAATGGATTGATGGAACCATGGATCTGGATGAGATGTATGGGTGAATTGTACCATGAACCCGGATTGATGAATGACACCATTGAACAGAGGCACTCTTATCCTTGAACCCAATGGAAGGACGTTTCGGTCTACAAATTATTGATGTCATTCTGACATAGACTCGAAACCCTTCAGGTCATCATCATCATTCAGGTCGAACCTAATTCCAATAAGTTAAAAATCCAACGATGTAAGAGAGATCTACAGAGTTAATTAACTTAATATTGCTCTATTATATTAGGAGCCTTATGATAACTTTAGATTTTCTCTGATGCTTATGATTTTATTTGTGCTCAGGATTGCTAACGCAACGCCCGGAAGGTTCTTGGCTCTGGAGGAGAAAGCAATTGAGAAAATTTTACCACTCATTCGAAGTAAGAATCCTGAGATACGCCTGAATGCCATCAAGGTTTGTTCTTTCATATCTTGTAAAATAAAGAGAGATGCCTGTCCCCGATTTTCTGTTCCTTTAAAGTAGGTGGGGGGGCACGCTTTATTTTATTTCTACTCTACGGTCTTACCTTAACTGAAAGGCAAGGAGAGAGTTATCCACCAATATTCTACGACGGACAAATCGCCAAGTCCCCCAGACATCACCCAGTCATTTTTGGCTGTGAGGGGTACCATAAATTCCTTTAATGGCTGGACCCATCTGTGTTCATGTGTACGTAAGACGAACTGCTACGAAAACCAAAGTGACAATTGACACGCAGTTGCAGAAAACTTCCTACACCAGATTCAACATTTTTATACACAGGGAAGGTCAGCACATTGAAGACGTTGCACGTGGTCTGGAGCACCCTATTGTTGATTCGTAAAATATTATTTTTTGTGAATTTCATACTATATACCATTCACTTCTGTATGGGTATTTTTTATGAATCAAACATGAATAAAATTTTGCATAATCCATTTATCATGTGTTCATTGTAATTGTTGATACGTTTTCGATTCAGCCAAAAATCTCACCTGTCGGCGATTTTTGCTACAACGTGTAATTTTTTCAGTTCATTATCCTTACGCCTTCTACACTCTCTCTCTGCACGGCACTTGGTTTTATTCTTTCAACTAGTTTTAGTCTTCAGATAGGGGAAGTTATTTTATGGCCTCTGTGTGTGATTTTTGCTGATGTACGTGACATAAGTCTTCGGTAAACGCTCGGAAGAAATCAGAGGGGAATAATTCTTTTTTAACTTTTATTCCAGTTGGGGCTTTTTTTTTATTAAATAAAATTCCTATATTTTTAGGTTCTCACAGCACTAAGTGAAGCACCACCTGGAAGGAGATTGTTAATGGAATATTTTAATCAGGTTTGAGTTTACATTTTTACTTTTTGTTTACATTTCTCGGAGGCAGTGCGCTTGATATTCAAAAGTCGTTTTTTCAAAGTTTTCATTCAATTCATTTAAAAAAATAAATTTCTGACGCGCCTCACTCACTTCGATAGCCATCCCTCGTGGATTGAAATGTTTCAGTGGAGGATTAAACTCCGATGATGCGTTATTCCTGGAATTAGCTTTATGGAACGGCATTCAGATCAATGATAACCATCTTTGTTTTGAGATGCCGAGCAGCAAACATATCGCATTCATTTAAAGTGTTCAGACTGGAATGAAGGGCAGAAAAGTGCCTGATAAAAGAAGATTTTTATGTTATAATACAACGCTTTTTCCAAGAAATTTAAAAAAAAAAAATTTTGTTAGAATTTTATCAATTTTTAGAAATTTTTTTTTTACTTTAAGCTTTGAATCATAACATCTAAATTCAAAAAGTTGAACAAAAATTAAGGATATATTGAGTGCATTTAAAGACTCATTCTCTGTTGCTTGGTATCTTTAACATGCAAAATGAAAGGAATTTCCTTAAAGAAGACAGTCATAATTACAAGAACAGCAGTTAATCATTTAAACAAACGAAAACAGTATTTGTATTGCTTCGAATTCAATTCACAAACAAGAAATATATATTTTTATTTCAGTTATTTACAACACAATGACTTTCAAAAAAGGATTCTCATTTGAAAACACATATAAAATTGGTTAATATGGTTTAGCCAGTTCAGGAACGGAGTGATACGTTTGCATGACAAATTTGTGATGCTGATAACTTCAAAAAGCTATACATAATTTGGAAAATTTAAATATATCATTGCATAGAGGAAGATTATAGTGGAAGGAGAGACCTAGAATCCGGAGGTGCGCGTTCAGTTCCCGCTTTTTATATCTCGGGATCTAGACGAGTTAAAGGAGTGATCAAGGAATCCTTCGAAAAGACATCGGCCACTATTAATGCGAAATCGAAAAATAAGTGAAATATTTCGTGAAATTTTATAGTATCATCTTATATACAACTATATCTCTCTACTATAAGTCTACTATTAAGTCTCTCTATTACATATGCTATTATATAAAGATAATTCAAATAGTAATAATTCTATTATTTTGTGGGCTGCCTTTCTTGGCGAAACGGTGGGCTATCATAACTTAAAAAATACAAAATCTTTAAATGTAAAAAGAAGAATTTTACTATTTAAAAACATTCAACATGTTACATGATTGCCCGATTTCGGTTAAGTTTAATCACATCACTGTCAAATCGAATCAGTCGAGCCACACAGCTCACAGATTCACGATTTTCTTTCCAACCGAGGCATTTTAAATAGGACCCGCTCCAGAAGTTTGAAATTTCTAAGTCAACTCCTACTCTTTTTTCACTCTATTGCAGAAAGTCCTTTATAAATAAAGTTGAAATTTTCCTCTTACATCTGGCGCCATCTATTGGTAGATACATGCAACTTAAATCTAAAAAAAAACTAACAATCATGAATGAATTAATATTTGCAAAAATTGTATTGGCATTTGATGTTAATACAATTTTCCACTGCAAGTTCAAAAAAAAAAAAATGTATTTGGACTCGAGTGGATGAATAAAAAGTATTTTATGAACGATTGAAAATTTGACCAAGATCCATACAGGGAGAGTGTGACCTAATAGTAGGAATTGAAATAAGTAAGGGAATGCGCTTATCACATTCATCGCAGTTTCACCAAATTCAACTGTCCTCGTAATTATGAGAAGGGGCAACGGGCGTACCGGTAACGGAGTTCCTGTGTGGTTTTAAGAACCACGATACCTCCACATCTTAATTTAGTTAGAAAATCTGTACAAAAGGAAGTTGCTTGAATTAGAGAATATTAATAAATAAAAGATTAAAACTATTGAAATTTAGGAAAAACATCTCTTGCTTGAGAACAATTAAAGCAAGAGATCGAAAAAGCTAAAGCTATCGGTACAATTAGGAGTCCGTTGACGATGCCCAAAAAAAAAAAAAGATAAAAGGTTAAATTTAAAAACAAAAGATTTTAAGAAAATAAAATTAAATTAAAGGAATTTAGAGAAGCATGCTTACATGCATATAAGTATCAATTAAGCATAATAAAAACATACAATATAAAAAAAAAAGGTCTTCCCACAACGCCTTTTCAATGCCGGGAAAGATTCCCATTGCTGATCATAGATAGCTCTGGGTCTCTTCCTGGAGCTAGCCACACCTGGATGGTATACAGGTATTTGCCTGATCGCTTCGTTACGTATCTGAGGGCATTTAGAAGGAAAAGATTTAGAAATTTTGACGATATAGTCCATAATGGGTTCTATATTCAGATCTCTGTGGAGTTGCTTCCTTCTAACAAACCACGGGGCGTTGACTATCATAGCTACCTGTTTATTTTGAAAAACTTGAAGCTTTTTAAGATTTGCGATGGAGGAGGACGCCCAAATAGGACATCCATATAAGAGAATTGGTCGAAGGATAGACTTATAGAGTAGAACCTTGTGTCTGATCGCTAGCCTGCTCTTTTGAGAAATTAGGCCCTTTAGCTTCACGCTAGCAGCAGTTGCTTTAGCAACTACTTTAGCAAAGAGGGTGTTGAAGGTCAATTTGGAGTCAAAAAAACTAACCCCAGGTACTTATATTCAGTAACCCAGGGGACTGGTTGGCCAAAAGGGTGACATTCAAAATAGAACCAATGTTCTTTTTACGTGTAAACAGAAGGCACGCACTTTTGGTGGGATTAACTTTGATTTTCCAGGTGGTCAACCAACTTTCCAAGCGAGGGACGTAATTATTAAGCAAAGCAACGACGCAGTTTGGTGTCTTGTGCTGTGCAATAATCGCTGTGTCATCTGCGAACACGGCCAGTTTACAGAACTCTGGCTTAGGAATATCGTTCACAGAGATTAAAAACAATCTGGGACCGAGCAGTGAGCCCTGTGGTACCCCCGCTCCTGATTGGATGATCGCTTGAAATGGTCCCTCCCCACTCGCACTCTGAAATTACGCAAAGTGAGATACGAGTGAATAATTTTGATAAACTGGGGCGAAAATTCAAGTCGCATGAGCTTGAGTAATAAGCCATTATGCCAAATTTTATCAAAGGTTTTGGCTACGTCCAGAAATAATATTCCCGTAGATTTACGATTGATAAAGCCATCATTTATCAGCTCGTTAACACGTAAGAGCTGGTGAGTAGTGCTGAGTTGGGTTCTGAACCCAAATTGCTCAGGGATGAGAATATTATGATCTGTGCAGTGCTGATCCAGGCGTTTAAGAATCGAATATTCGAATATTTTACTCACTCCACTGAGTAGTGAGATTGGACGGTAATTTTGGGAGTAGGCCCTATTACTATCAGGTTTTGGAATAGGAATGACTACGGCGATTTTCCAGCTCTGTGGGAAATAACACTTATCGATTAGAAAATTAATCAAATAAGTGATCAGTATCACGTAAGTGTACGGCAGAGATTTAAGCATGCGATTACTAATGCGATCAATCCCAGGAGACTTGTTGGGTTTAATTTTCTTGATGAATTCACAGACTTCCGCTGGGCTGACCTGACTAATATCATTTATGTATGGTTGTTGGAGGAAGTCTGCTACTTCAGTGTTGGTGCGTCTGAAGAAGTTAGAATCTTCGACGTCGTGGTTCGTTTCGAACTGAAGTTGTAGGCTAGCAGTTAAAAGCTCGGCTTTCTCCTCAGGTGCATAAGCAAAGGATCCATTGGAGCGTATAAGTGGTGGTATGTTGGTAAATGGCTTACGCAACAAAGACGTACGTCTAAATAATGTTGTTTGAGGCGTCATGGCCTCTATGGTGTGTTCCCATCGTTGCTGAGAGAATTTCTTGGTCATGATCCTAACAACAGCCATCTGTCTAAAATAATCGGCTCTGGCATTTGGATCCCTAGACTCCTGCCAGAACCGGCGTAGTGCATTTTTATATCTAATCTCATTTTTAAGCTCGCTTGGAAACCTAACAGGTGGTGGTTTAAATTTTGGTTTGGATGACTCACTAAGTGCTCCTTGCAGTGAAAGTTCTAGGTCTGCAATGAGGCGATCGGCGTCAGCGGGTTCGCTTAAATGTAGACGTGGGAGGGGCTTAGTGCTTAGCACATAGCTGAAGTCCTCCCAATTGGTCAAAAGCTGGTCCGGACCTTTCAGTGATTCTATGCTGGTTTCAAAGATAAACAAAACAGGTAGGTGATCCGAATCAAGTTCGTTAATCACCTCGACTTCACAATTAAAAGGTATAAATTTACAAATGCCAAAATCAAGGACATTTCCCGCGCGGTTATTAGCTATATCAAATATAGTTGGTCTGGGGGGGGGTCACGACTTTCAATCCTCTTTGGAATTTCAGACATCTGTTCAATTTAAATCCATTTTGGTTTGAACGTCCGAAATTCCAACTAGAGTGGAAAGCGTTCAGATCGCCAGCTAAGATCACATTAGGCCCAGATTTCAGTATCCTGTCAATGTCCTCCCCCGGGTATCCACCTGGGTTTCGAGGTGCGACGTAAGTCGAAGCGATGATGATGGGGAAAATCGTTAAGATTAATTTGAATCATTGCTACCTCGGCGCAATTAAGGCGCGGAGCAGGTACTTCATGGTGCCTGATGCTACTTTTGATATAAATGCAGGTGCCTCCGCTTACATTAGAATTTTGATTGATTCTATCAAAACGATAGAATCGATAATTTGCGATCAGTGGGGTCTTTCCAGGTCTTAATTTAGTTTGCTGGACCAAAAGAACATCAAGGTTATACTCGTAGGTAAATTCTCTTACCTCACTGATTTTGGAACGCAATCCATTTGCATTCCAGGTGGCAATCCTAAGAAATTCCAAGTTGGCGTTGAACATTAATAATTACTGCACTGGATGTCCACGTAGGCCTTAAATATGATCAAGGCCCTAGAATAATGGTCAGTCGTTTGGCGGTGTTTTGGCAGACTCATCTCAAATGCCGAGACAAGGGTCTGTGGATCCATGCCCTGCTGGATGTACTTTAACATCTCTCCGATGATCTTGGAGCAGTCAATGTTTTGGGCAGGTGGAGAGGTGGTGGCAGGAAAGGTAGTATCCGGGGGCATCGGGAGAGGCACGTGGATGGCGCGTGGCTCCATGCCGGGAACGGGGTATCCGGTGGTTGGCTCCTGGGTGGTCCGTGGTGCGGGTTTCCTGTTCATGCCTTGCGGCAGGGTTCGTCGCGTGGCTGGTTCGTGCCGCTGATTGCCTGCAGCTAAGCTGGCGTAAGATAAATCTTGGGTCACTGGCCTTGGTGGTGGTTTGGGCAGCAAGGGCTTCTTTTTTGCCGAGGCTTTTCCGTTGGTTCTTTCCAGGGCATCTGGGGCATCCTCGCCAGTTTGCAGCGTGGTCGCCACCGCAGTTGATACATCTGACAGGTTGGTCCGCTGGCCTGTCGCATTTCTCTGCCTTGTGGGGTCCCGCGCATCTGACACATCGGGTCGGAAGTCGACAAACCTCGGATGAGTGAAAGTACCCCTGGCAGTTCCAACACTGGCTGGCGCCGGGGCGTCCTCTATAAGCCTCGATAGTAACCTGGGCTCCCAGGAGTTCGAGACCTCGTATATTCTGTCAGATTGTTGACCTTTTTTCACCTGAGCATAAAACAGAGGCATTGGTTCACGGGATTTGTATTTGGAGAGCCTGGTTAATTTCAGGATCTGGATCCCTCCTCCGTGAGTTCTGCTTGGATTTCAGGGATGTTGGTAGTGGATGGTAGGCCACGTATGACCACCTTTATGGGGCGCTCCTCTTTGAGGGTGTATGATTTGTAGTTTAGCCCTTTCTCCTCCATAAATTTTGTCAGCTTACGAAAGTCCTCGTCATTATTGACTCGGACCTTCATGAAGCGTCCAGTAAACTTGCATTGGATGAGTGGTACTTCGGTTTTGAGGATGCTTAATGTATGGTTCCAGTCGTTTTGCGGCTGGAAATAGATGGGAGGTGGCCTCTGATCATAAACGGCAGTCTCCACATTCAACTCTGGAATTGAGTTTATGTTTCCAGCTGCTGTAAAGGAGTTGGTGAGGGTGATTGGGTTATTTATCACCTGCTTCCTCGGTTTTGATGTTAAATGTTTTGCTGGGGCTTGATAGCCGTCGGCATCAGCGGGTCGCTTATCTTTGCGCCCTTTTGTTTTTTCCTTGGTCAAATTTAGGACCGAGTCATCTAGTATAGGGAGAGCTGGGGCCGATGATGTGGCGAGGAGCTCACGAGCAATTTGAACCCTTTGGCTCCTTTCCTCAATCTCACTTATAGATGGAATCTGAAAGAGGGAGATCCCAAATTCAAATTGTATCCCATCTAATAATTTGTAGAGTGCTGCCATGTCAGCATGTAGCTGGGCTGCAGCTGGATCGTCCATTTTAATTTTGCGAATTGTGTAGGCCGTTTGCGTGAGCCTTAATTTGTATTGGCATGCTTTACGGAGTAGTACCTGATTTATCAGGACATACTCGTCAATAAGTTCCCTTAATAAAGGGGCAGACATATTTACGGTTGAATCGTCCATATCGATGTTGTCGGTTTGCACTGACGGGCTTTCTGGTGAATCAGTCTCTAAGAGTGGAATCAAGGGAGGAAAATCCTCATTAATTCCAGCTGATGTGGAATTCATATTCTACGATTTAGTAATGTAAATTAGAACAGAATAAAAAGCAGTTTGAAAAGCAAGCAATAGTGTTTTTCAAAAATTCCGCTTAGGATCAGGAGCGGGGTGTAAACACGTCCGCTCACTTCAAGCACTAGAACCGGAATCGATCGAGACAGAAAAATATGGTATAAGAGCACGAGCAAACAGCTTTTGTCTTATGAAAAGGTAAAATGGTGAACTAATGATGCTTCCTTTTCAGATACTAGTTCCTCTCAATGACAGCATTCAGGAAATCCGCAGGGCCGCCAAAGTACTCAATGCGGTGGTCACATTCAAGCCTTGAACATTTAATAAAGATATTTTTATTTCAACTTGCCGTTTGCTTTGTCTTGTAAGAATGCATACTTTTCTATGCGGAACCTTGCTTTTAGCATAAAAAGATCTTCATCAGATTATTTTAAAAATTATGTTCAATTAAACTTTTAAGGCACTCATTTACAAAGATCTAAGAGAGAAAGTGACTGCCATCATTTTGGCAAGTAATTTATATAGTAATTAAAAATATATACGTAAGAAGTGATGGAGAAGTTAGTGCTTTTTCCAATTGCGCTTCAAATCTTTTGAAACCAATTTATGCATAGCCATGGAAATGCTTCCTAGACAAAAGCTTTTGTAAAATAAAAAGTCAGTTTTCTAGGACCACCACCAGACATTAAGACCAGACCACCACCAGTTTACTTAGTTTAAAAGATACTTTCCCTGAACTTACAAATCTTTTAAAAACATTTTTGATCACTTCTGATAGATAGATAAAAAATTAGATAGATAAGATAAAGATAGATAGAAAAATAGATAGATAGATAAGAAGATAGACACAATGTTTGATTTGAGACACAGCAGTACAGTGGTTTCAAGTTGGGATATATTATTGAATATATTGAGAAAAAAAGTGACTTTTATATATATTAACTACTTGTCCTTTTATTTTTTTAATTATCAAGCCAGAAAAAATAACAGACGTCTTTTGTAAAAAAAATAACCAATCTTTGTATATCAAGATAGTTACCCGTACAAGTTTCCGTCTTTATATATAAAAGATCGTTTAATTTTTTACTAAAGACGACTATTTTTTTTTTTTCTTACTTGATAATATATAAACGTGATATACTTTAAATTGTTACTGATCTCCTTGGGGCAGGAAAACCTACACCAGGTCCAATAGACCCCCTCGCAGGCGACTGGACCATAGCTAAAGGTAATATGCAGCTTCACTTTAGAGAGGAATCACGAAAATTGAAGACTAACTAAACCTGAAGACACCACTCTACGATCCTGTTAGATCGGGACCTACGGTTTAAAGTGGATTCCGAACCACTACAAACGTCCATAACACCACCGGGACTAGAACCCGAAACCTATGGCACCAAGCGCCAGACACTCGGCCATTTAGGTCCCGATGCACTTTATATACAACGTACTTGATAATATATTTACCTTAATAAGCTTTCTTAGATCGTCCACGAGTTGTGGACGATGTAAAAAATATTTCTAAAAATTGTATACATCGCTTTCACAGTAGATAAAATGTGATGCCATTCATATATCGGTGACTGCTGGTTGATGAAGAAGACACAGAATGATGTTACAAATAAGAATTGAAAACGCTTTACAATGCGTCAAATTAGTAAAGACAAGTTATATAAAATTTTATTTTTAAAGTCAATTCCTACTTTTTTTTTTCACTCTATTGCAGAAAGTCCTTTTTAAATAAAGCTGAAATTTTCCTCTTACAACTGGCGCCATCTATTGGTAGATACATGCAACTTAAATCTAAAAAAAAATAAAATGAATGAATTAATATTTGAAAAAACTGTACTAACATCCAGTGTCATCCACTACAAGTTAAAAAAAAAAAATGTATTTGAACTTGAGTGGATGAATATTTTATGAGCGATTGAAAATTTGAACAAAATATATATATAGGGAGAGCTAATAGAAGGAATTGAAAAAGAGATATCAAGATTTTCCTCCATCTAGCAAACAATACAACAAATGGTAGGGGAAAATAGCCCCCCTCCTTTTTTTTTTTAATAATTCTGATATGCACATATCTTTCTATCTGATTTCTCATCATCATTAGAGGCGTAGCAGCTCCGTGGTGGGCCAAGGTCGTCTACCTACTGGCAGATTTCGATACAAGAGATGTTTTCTTTTTTTACGGGGTTGGGTTGTCAGTATTACACCCAACGCTCTACAGTCATATTAGACTGGGGCCTATAGTTTAAAGTGGATTTCGAACCATTACAGATATTCATGGCCCAGCCGGGACTCAGACCCGAAACCTGTGTCACTAAGCGCCAGAGTCCTAGTTACTCGGCCATCAGGGTTTTATCTGATTTGTACTATTTTAAAATCTATATCTTGTTAGTTTTGTGCCATATGTATAAGAACACTTGATTGGCACATGTTATGTAAAATAACAAACGGGACCCTCAATCATCCTGAAAATTGTAGAATAGATGTTTTCCTGTGTGAGGAATTCAAATTTAATAATTTCAAAGCTGTCGGAACAACAGTTCGTTGTAAAATTAACTCTACGTAAAGTTTCTCAGAAAAGTTCCAAGATGGCATTAGGGTTTTATGAGGTTTAATTTCTTCAAATGTATGTTTTTTTATCAATATATTTAACAAGTAATAAAAAAAATTTTTTTTAAGTCAATTTCTACTTTTTTTTTCATTATATTGCAGAAAGTCCTTCATAAATAAAGTGGAAATTTTCCTCTTACATCTGGCGCCGTCTATTGGTAGATATATGCAACTTAAATCTAAAAACTAACATTAATTAATTAAATTTAATGAATGAATTAATATTTGAAAAAACTGTACTAACATCCAGTGTCATCCACTGCAAGTTAAAAAAAATGTATTTAAGCGTGAGTGGATGCATAAAAAGTATTTTATGAACGATTGAAAATTTGAACAAGATATATATAGGGAGAGTGTGAGCTAATAGTAGGAACCGAATAAAGAAAAATTATAGTTTTAATAGGAAAAGATTAATGTCATTGAAATTATCCTATTATTATTTTTATATTAAATTTGATAAAAAAAATTTATTTTTTGTTATTTAAGCTGTTTTTCTTAATTATACACTTTAAACTCATATAAATAAAAGATATTAACCAACAAACACTTAAAGATAACAAAAGAAATAAATCTGGGATATGAACAGTTAATTTTACTTTTATATTTTCATTATTTATGAGGGGAAAAAAAAAAAACCCACTATTGCTAATAACAATCATTCATTTTAACTAAAAACGCAAATCATTAAATCACAGTTTTTTTTAAGGCCACTCAAGTTTGAAGTTTTCCTCTTGTTCAGTTCCTTTTATTCAAGTCCTTCTATTAGCTCACACTCTCAATATATATATCTTGTTCAAATTTTCCATCGTTCATAAAATACTTTTCATTCATCCACTCAAGTTCGAATGCATTTTTTTTAACTTGTAGTGGATGACACTTGATGTTAATATAGTTATTTCAAATATTAATTAATTAATTTAAGTTTTTTTTTAGATTTAAGTTAAATATATCTAGCCATAGATGGCGCCAGATAAACTTAAAAAATGAATAAAAATTATTTATAAAGGACTTTTTGCAATAAAGTGAAAAAAAAATGTAGGAATTGACTTTAATTTTTTTTTTTTTTTTTTTTTATATTACTTGTTTATCCTTTGGAACATAATTCTCAAACTCCCATTCGACAGAAATCCTGAGAGACGCAGACCTTGTTACTGGAATTAGCAATAGAGAAATAGTCATCTACACTCAAGAGCCAAAACATTATGACCACCCCTACATTTTGCAATGAACTCGCCTGGATGACGTGGAAGGCACGTGATCAGGTGGAAGTGGTATTTAACTGCTGCTGGAGAGTCTGAAGAATCATTCTTTCACTTACTTCTGTGTGTTATGGGAAAGGCTGACTAAGTGACTTTGATAGAGGGCAGATTGTAATGGCTCGAAGGCTCGAAACAAGTACTTCGAAACTGTACGACTCGTGGGTTGTTCGCGATCTACAGTTGTTAGTACTTATGCAAAGTGGATGAATGGCGGTGAAACCAGCAGTAGACGACATGGTGTTGGACATCCACACGCTATCAAAGAAAAAGGTCGTCGGAGACTGTCTCGCATGGTGAAGCAAAACCAGAGCCAGACAGTGGCTCAGCTGACAGCCCAATACAATGCAAGGCCAAGTAGAATAGTATCGGAGCACACTGTTCAGCGGACACTGTTGGATATGGGGTTACGCAGCAAACGTCCCACTCGTGTGCCTTTGCTGACCAAGCGTCATCGCCAACTGCGCCTGCGCCGGGAACATCGTGATTGGTCCATGGATGAGTGGGAGAAAGTTGCCTGGTCAGATGAATCACGGTGTGTCATTCATCCCGCCGATGGCCGTGTCAGGATACTCCGTCTTCCAGGCGAACAGTTGCTCCCTCGATGTACAGTAGATCATGCACAGGCCGGTGGTAGCGGTATTATGCTTTGGGGGACGTTCTCTTGGGCGTCTCTGGGACCCGTGGTTGTGGTAAAGCAGACCATGAATGCTACAGGGTATCTGAACATCATTGCGGACCAGTTGCACCCTTATATGGCCTCTGTTTTCCAGCTGTAAATGGAATGTTCCAACAGGACAACGCCCCTTGTCACAAGGCTAAAAATTGTGTTGGAGTGGTTCCAGGAACATGATGCTGAATTCCAGTTAATGTCCTGGACGCCTAACTTACCGGATATCAATCCGATAGAACACATTTGGGATATCCTGGGACGGCAGCTCAGAGTTCAAAGACCACCAATTCGCAATATCTCGGATTTGCCTGACCGTTGCTAAACATCTGGTACAATCTGTCTCCGGCCATCTACCAAGGACTTGCGGCATCCATGCCAAGGCGGGTTGAAGCTGTGTTGCGCGCCAAAGGTGGGCCAACTCGTTATTGACAGGTGGTCATAATGTTTTGGCTCTTGAGTGTATATTCCCACTCATAAATCTGCTAAGCTCCTCATCATTAGGAGCATGTCCCAATTTTCTCCTGAGAGTGCCTTTTAAATTGTCAAGAGCAATCTGCTACAGAATATAACCTTTAGTTGTTAACAACCTGGATGCTGTATCAATCAAGTTGAGATCTGACTCTTTGGATGCGATTGGAACCCCAACACAACCATGTTTCCTGAGGCCATAGAGATATTAATTGGCAGCGCCTTCAGAAAGAGAAAAAGTGGTTTTGAACTCCTTTTAATCATTTTATCCATTTTTTCCCCACTCAATCTTCTTAAACTGATCTGGTCACATAGCAAACTGTATGGCCGGGAAAAAGAAAGAGCATTTATCTGCTACCAGGGAGATAGAAGTCAAAATCTTCATCACAAATCCAGCCAGATCAGACACAGAACAGTAGCTAGGGACATGCACTGAAGCCCACAGGTTTACCAAAGAAGGAGCAAAAATCAAATTCCTTAACTTGGTTCAAGCGAGCCTCATCAATGTAGAAAACAAAATTTCTGATTTCCGCTGGGGTCTTTCCAGATACATGACAGAATGCGATTTCCTGGGGTTCAGCTTTAGTGATAGTTGACCAAGAATAGAAATGATGGTATTGAGGAGATCTTGGAACAGTTCCAGACTATCAGCAAGAAGAGCAATATCGTCCCCGAAAGCAAGAACTTGATGAATATGTGTACAACCCTGAATTTTTCTAATAATGGGTTCGATACACATTAAATAAAAAGCTCAACTTAGGGAATACCTTTGTTTAACACCGTACTTAATAGCAATAGAATTGGTCAACGAGCTTTCAGTTATAATAGACGTAAAGCCCTCATTATAAATCTCAATACCAGGTTGGCGAAGATAGGTCCAGTACTAATCGCCAAAAAGGCAGTCTTTAGTGAGAGTGGAGGAGGCAACTAAAAGCATCTGATACACATACAGATCAGAATTAGTAGTCTTGTCACCTGAAGTCTTTTTGTAATATGAATTTATGTTCCAACATTCCATCATAAGATGTGAACCCCTTTTGATTAGGGGACAGAATTTCACACCAATCCTGAAAACACTTAGGTAAACATTTCATGAATAGTTTATAACAGATGTTGGATAGAACTATTGGATGCCAACCAAAGGAATGGAGAAATCATCCTTTTTTTTGGGATAAGAATAGTGGTAGACTGTCCATCCTGTTGAAACAGGATGGAGAATAAAAAATCTTGCCACAGAATAATCATTTTTCTATTCTATGAAAGGAATTTTGAATAGCAGAAGATTTTCACACTAATAAAAGACACATTTAAAATTTAACAAACCATAAACTGGAAAACCCATCATAAAAGTTCGGACGTAAAAGGTTGCCATAAAATGAATAACGATCTGAGTTGCCAAGTACAAATTCACTGATCGCTCAAATACTTGGCGAGAAATGCTCTCATTAACAATTTTCCCCTGACTTTTCTCCCACCTTGTAGCAATCATTTAAATGTTATCACGTACAAAAACCGTTTTAAAATTATAAAACTGAGCGCCATAAGCAGCAAACATTTGAGAATGATGAATAATGCTTTGAAAGTATTTAAGAGATATTTCTTGTGCTAGATGATATTACTAAATTCTCATTTAAACTCTAACCCACATTTTGCTTATCTTGAAAAAGTGTTAAGCAAACTAGAAGATATAGGCTTTGCAGTGATTTCAGAAGAAATGAAAGCTTGCTAAACTTCATATCAAATAAGGAAACACATAACTGGATCCGGAAAACATAGTCCAGACCCAGAAAGGATAAGAAATGTTCAAGAATTAAAGGTACGTACAAAAATTACTACATTTCTGGCCAAGTGGAAATGGCTTACGTTCTTACCTAACTCAGCAAGAAAAAATCTCTTGAAATTCACCAAGCTGCCTTTTTACAGTTGAAAGAAAAAGCTATCCCGAACCGCAAACTACACATCCTTGTGTCAGAATGGAAGCTTGCTGGCCATAAAGGAAAAACGCGAAGAAAATATACCCAATAAGCTTTGCGAGCCAAAATTCACCAAAGCATAACAAAATTGGTTTACCATCGAACGAGAGCATATGCAATGTGCGGGCGTTGAAGAAATTCGAGCCAATAAAATTTGGTTCTACTATTAAGAGGAATAACGGATCCACACTTTATTAGCTTTTGTGGCTAAAAATGCGTCGTCACCATCCTACAAGTTACAACTACGGGTGTTAATACTTCAAAAATATCATCTTTCAGTATCTCATCGACTGGGGAAAAAACTAACCAATGCAGACATGATACCCAAATTTTATTTGTGCTTGAAATATTTATTTATATAAAAAGTTTAGAACTAACTCACGAGATATTCTCATAGTGAACTATATACAATGGATAAAGAAAGTATTGGCAATTGCCTATAAATAATCATATTTGCTAACAAAGTATGTTTACAAATTTTATTTTGACATAAGCGATTACAGAAGGAGAAAAGACAAACAAATATAACGAAATTTTCATTTAAATATTTTTTTAGTCAAAATCTACGATAAAATCCCAAATTAACATGATAAAAAAAAGTATTGACAAAATTATGAGCGAAAACAAAAATCAGTATATGTTTAGTACTTTGTATGCATACCTTCTGCATCTATAACAGCTTGTAATTTATTTCTCATAGAGGAAACTAAGGTCTTTTGTTGTACTGTTGGGAATTTTTGTGCCACTCTTGCAAGAGTAAATGTTTGAGGTCGTCTTTACTTGAAATTTTATGTTTCTTGATTTCTAGATCCATAAATTTTCAATTGGATTGATGTCAGGCGATTGAGGTGGGGTTTTAATTGGCGAGTAGCATTGTAGAGTAGCCATTCACGGGTGAGATTCGCTGTATGCTTAGGGTCATTGTCTTGTTGAAAAACGAATGATGTTCCCAAGCCAAGATTTTGGGCACTGATTTTTAAGTTATGGCACAAATTGTCAATGTATGTACGTGCTGTCATAATACCATCAATAAAATGCAGGTTGCCAATTCCATTAGCTGCCATACAGCACCAAACTAAGACGCTGCCTCCACCATGTTTTACAGTAGCAGTTAAATGTTGCTTTTCCAATTCAGTATTTGACATCCTCCACACATATCGTCGTCCATCACTGCCGAAAATGTTAAACTTTGATTCGTCGGAAAAAATAACTGTGTTCCAAAACTCTTCAGATAAATCAACGTGGGATTTTGCGAAATTTAACCTCTTCGTCCTATTTGTTTCCGAGATGAATGGTTTCTTTCTAGCTGCCGTTCCATAATAACTTCTCTTGTGTAAAACATTCCGTATAGTCTGTACACTGAAAGTCTTTTTTGTGAAGTGAAAGCAACATCTCTAGCTATCTGGGGTGCACTTATTTTAGGGTTTTTCTTTAACCTTGTTAATAATCTCTTGTAGAAAATATTCGAGGTCGTCCACTTCTAGTCTTATTTTCCGTTGATTCTGTTTCCTTGAACTTTTTACAATACTTCTGACAGTAAATAAACTTATATTGAACTGCACTCCTACAGCACGATAAGTTAAACCTTCATTTCTGAGCCTAATAATCGTGTTTTTAACACTAACGTCCAACTCCTTCGATTTCGAAGTCATTTTACTGCAGTAATAGCAAAATAATGCATAGACACTTTTGGAGTAGTTTGGCAGACTTTATACCGGTAGAGTTTCTTATCAGTAGAAACACGTGACTTCAATGTAACAAAATTTGCATAGCAGTTAAAACTTTGCCAATACTTTTTGACGTGCAAATTTTCGTTTTTGAAAAAAAAAAATCGTAGAAAATGCAAATTAAAATAAAATTTTTACTATTTTTATAAATCTAAGATGTCTTGTATTTAATTACGACAGCTAAAATTGCATAACATTTTATTTTTATTTGTCAATATGAATAAATTAAGGCAATTGCTAATACTTTTTTTACCCACTGTATATGCAACTTGATGACCAAGTGACTAGCGCTCTGGCTCTCGATGCCACAGGTTTTGGGTTCGATCCCCAGCGGTGTTATGGATGCTTGCAGTGTTTCGGGATCCACTTTAAGCCGTAGGTCTCGGTCTAATATGACTGCAGAGCGTTGGATGTTACTCCCTTCCTACTCAAGCCCATAAGTAAAATATGTGTTCAAACTCTTGACCACTTTTCATTTAACCGCATTTTTTTGTTAAATGTTTAGCAATTCAATGAATCTGTGTTTTTTCTTATCAGTTTCAATTTTATCCCCGCACCTGAATGTGTTGATGGAGCCGGTTTTTTAACTGATATAATTTTTCTAAATGTTCATCGAAATAGTGAAGATGAGATAAGCTATATCGTAGACGAGCTGGCAAAAGAGGATTGAATCTTATATATATATATATTGGAAATTTAATTGTTCATGCAATAATTCTCAGTTATAATATTCTCTGTATGTATTTGAACCCAATGAATAATTATTGAGCTCTCATAACAGTCACGTTAAGACAAAATATCATATGCATATTACTTTATGGATACTTCGAGGTTTTTGTGTTCCTCGTGAAAATGTGCTTTATTTATTTATATATATTACGTCACGATAAATGTAATTAATTAATGCTAATCTTCGGATATTATTTGCCTTATTATAAAATAATGTACTTTTTCTAAAACCGAAGTCACCATTTATAAACTCATGTTTGTGAAAATTGCAACACCATGAAGGACTTACGCGAGTGAGCTGAAATTTTCAGGAAATGTAAATTAGCGCATGATATGAAAATGATTAGAATTTCAAAAAATCCGTAGCGCATGCGTATGCTGAGCAGCGCCCCTGAACGGCGGATGGATCCGAATAAATAGACGGCTGTAGCGAGGCGTGTATGGTTATCGGTGGTTATCTGCGAGTGGTAAACGTTAGCTCAATCGTTACTTATGCCTCTTCGACGAAAGAGAGCGAGATTTGAACAACGGCCTTCGTGAAGCTGGATTGTCTTATCGTGCAGTAGCCGCTCGTGTGCAGCGTAACAGCAGCACAGTGATGCGTCTTTGGAAGCAGTGGACGGACGAGTGTCGGGCAACTCGGAAATCCGGGAGTGGACCCACGAAATGTGACGTCAGCTCGCGATGATAGACACTTGGTCCGCATGGCGCTGACGAACCGTACAGCTTCCTCTAGACAATTGGCAGCACAGTGGTCAATAGCTACAGGTGTTTCATTGTGTGCTTCATCAATTCGTAGACATCTGCTGCAGCGTGGACTGCGCGCAAGGACTCCTTTATACAGGATCCCTCTCACGCTAAACCATCGGCGGCTGCGGCTACAATGGGCCGCTCAGCATAGAGACTGGCATGCTGATTGGCAGCATGTCGTGCTTTCTGAGGAATCCCGCTTTAATTTGTGGTACCATGATGGCCGCATTCGTGTCAAACGCTGTGCCGGTGAACGCCACCTTCCGGAGTGCATTATCGAACGCCACAGTGGACGAACACCCGGAGTTATGGTCTGGGGTGCCATAGCATATCATGGACGATCTCAATTGCTAAGAATTGTGGGCAATCTGAACAGCAACAGGCACATCAGTGAAGTTCTACAGCCCCAAGCTGTTCCCTTCCTTCAAAGCTTGCCAGGCGCTGTATTTCAACAGGACAATGCCCGCCCTCATATGGCTAGGACTGTTCAATCCTTCTTTGCAACGCGGCAGGTACAGCTTCTTCCTTGGCTTGCGTATTTTCCGGATATGTCGCCGATTGAACATGTGTGGGATTTCGTTGGTCGGCGTCTCGCTCGTGATCCTCGTCCTGTTGCTTCTGCAGACGAACTTTGGGTGCGCATACAAACAATACGGAATGCTCTTCCTCGGGCAGACATTCAAAATTTGTTTGACTCCATGCCACGTCGTGTAGCAGCACTTATTGTGGCGCGTGGTGGCTACACAAAATACTGATTCCGATCTCTTGTTATTGTTTGTATGCTTTGAACATTTAATCATTTATTTATACCACTACCACTCAACAGTGTATTAAATTTCATTCAATTATGACGATTCTTACATGGTGTTGCAATTTTCACAAACATGAGTTTATGTTATTTTCAGATAAACGACTTGTGTAGACTTAATTCACTTCGTAATCTCTTTTCTTGCGAGGAAGGTACTGCTTCATACTTTTCTACCGAAGGCAGTAGATATTAGAGAGTTTTTTGCATAACGTTTTTTTATCGTCCGATAGATTATTATAAATATGCATACGCAATAGTACAATGTTTCCTATGAGCATGCGCGCTAGGGAGAAAAATATCGGACGATTAAAAAACGTTATGCAAAAACTCTCTATTAATTAAATAGATTAATATCTACCGACTTAGGTAGTTATATCTGGCTACGTTGGCTTGTAAATTGGCGCACTCTCCTAGCCGAGAATTATCGATACAGACGTAGAGGATGACAGTTGGAGAACGATTGGTGCACAGGTAGGGGCGATGCCTGATCCGAGTTTGAATTTTTTTTTTTTTTTTTCCAGTGAAATAAATTCTTTTGGTATTGTTTTCAAATAATAGTCCAGATTATTGATGACGAAGAAAGCACGTTACAAAATGTAAACCATTCATCTTTTAGGTGCGACTTCGATATATTTTAACGCCATATGAAGTACAATCGTGCATGAATTTCGTGTTTATTCTGCCGAGAAACACGAATTTTTAATATGTTGCATACAGGCACAGTTTTTGGCAAAGTCATATCCAAGATGGGCCAAAACAGTTTAATATTCTTTAAAATTCGGAAAAATCCAAAGTAAAATAACATTGTATTTAAAATTCCCAATTACAACAAAAAATAGCACAAGAAGTATGCAAAGATCAGACATACTTTTCTTATTTCAGATAAAATTCGACTGAATAGGTGTGCTTCGGAAATTGACTTCTAAAATAAACGTATCATTAGAATTCTTTTCCTGTTCACTGTCAACAACTGCCCATCAATTCTATGTGCAGATTAATATTTTCTTCGCGTATTAAATGTTTATAGCGTTTGTTAATTTCTTTCCATTACAAACTGCTTACTCGGTGTATTTATTTCCCCCTGTTTTGTCAAAGAGGAGAATGTCATATTACAGGAGAATAATTGTAGTATTCTTCTGAATGTGATATGTGAAATGCATTATTAATCCATTCCCAAAATGTAGTACATCATAAGAATGACTGTCTTAATTTAACACCACCTCAGCAAGGATTCTAGAGTTTGTTGTAGGCATCACTGAAGTTTTTCGTTACATGTCAAATTGTCTGAAACTGCGAAGAAAAAAAATTTTTGACTACCCGCCTTTCTATCGCAAACACACATAAAATTAGTCGAGAATGCAGTGTATATTATAATAGCGTATAAACTGTGAAAAATCAAGAATTCTCGAACAGCATACATAAAAAGTTTCTATGGAACTACACCTTTTATGATGCATAGTGAAAAAAAAAGTGCAAACTTATAACGTCACCTATGGTGCAATGAAGCGTATGACGTCACATATGGTGCATGTAAAATAAGCTTTATTTCGAATATTTATTAGAATCGTGTAGAACTGCAGAATGGATAAAAAACAGATTTGAACAAATAAAAGTTATAAACCAAAGTTTGGGTACGATAGGTGCATTGTCTGTTCTGCAATTCGAGAGCCATCAATGGATTCAAGTTGCCTGACGATTGTATAGTGGCAACGCATTCCGTTCGTGAATATTACAGTATGTAATTTTTCTTGCATTGGAAATGTTTAGCAAATTGCGAGGGATTATATGTCACGCTTTTCATTCAGACGTTATGTCATCAGCATGTTGGATGACAGGGTCCCATTACCAATTATTTTATACCCACATTACTTTATCGTTACGATCACTACATCCAATTGGATTTCTTCCCTTTGAGAACATCTGAATGAGTGTATAAAATCCCGTTTATTACAGAATGAGACATGGCCGCCCGTCTACATCACTTCTGTGGAAGCAGCACTGCTGGATTGACCCCACTTCGTTATGCACAATGATCATGTGTGCACCTTTAAGTATATACGCCATGCACAATTATTTTCTCGTCTCTATTAAGATTTATTTTCCGTGTACCGCATGTGACGTCATACTTCTTTGCCTTTTTCTCGAGAATTGAGCATCGCAGCGTGTAAGTATTTATTCCCGAGAAGCATTTCTGAATGAGTAACATGAAAATTTTCGAACGAGCAATATCAAGCCTGGAATTCAAAATAAGGCGGCAGTTATAATCATTTTCAAATCTAAATCCTTCTTAAACGTGACAAAAATTAATGCTTTTCAGAATTAATTCACATTAAAAATTGTCATCTATTGTCATTTTTTTATATTCTTTTTATGTCCACAGTTCCCCTCATAGCGAATGCCAATAATTCAGAAATTAACCTGCAACGCACATTTAAAAAGTCCACGAAGGTACATTTTTATTTGAAGACAAAATTATGTTTAAGCAATAGAAAAGCGATTTCGACCGGCATTCGATTAACAGATCTAAGTCACAGAATAGTAATATAATAAAGCGTACATCGGGATTGTCAATTTGGGGTAAACAAAATTCTCAGGTAACTCTTACTTCGTAATTTAACATATGTGAAGATAGCCTGGCGATTTTTTTGGCAACACACTTTACTGTTGGCTATTACTGCTGAATGCTGTTGGCGCGTAGGGAGAAAAAGGTCTACTGTGATAGAACTAATATCAAAAGAACGGATTTTTTTGTTTTAAATGAATAAATACAAATTTAATTTTTTGAATACTTTGCGCTTATATTCCAATCATAAATTTTCTTTCTTAATTCTTTTCTCCACCCCCAAACAAATGATTAAAAAATAACAATTCATTTAAATGAACTTTTTGTAATGTTTATTTCTATTTCATACAAAATGATCACAGTTATAAACAAAACATTTCTTGTATGCTTTAGTACGCACATAGTTCAATACATTCAAGACTTGTGAACTTCCGGGCACTTCACGGAATTTTCAGAATACGTTTTCCAATTAAATGCATGAAGGGAAAAAAAAAGCCAAGAGCGTTACAGCGCCAACTCTGGTACGCAAGATGTTTGCCTTAATTTTCTGTTTCTTTAGAATAAGGGGATGAGCTTGGAAATACAGTAAGAGCTGTTTAATTAGGTACATTTAGGATCATAGCCGTGCAGAATTATCAATACCCATCAATATATGTTTGTGGATACTACTCAAATTTTAGGAACTATATGCAAGACATCATGGAAATTGTACACAAAACAAATATGACCCCTTCTCCATCTTTCCAGCAGAAATGCAGTATACCAATTTTTTTTTTCCCAATTCCTTCTATTAGCTCTCACTCTCCCTATATATATATCCTGTCCAAATTTTCAATCGTTCATAAAATGCTTTTCATTCATCCACTCAAGTTCAAATACATTTTTTTTTAACTTGCATTGGATGACACTGGATGTTAATACAGTTTTTTCAAATATTAATTCATTCATTAAATTTAATTAAATTTTAGTTTTTTTTTTTAGATTTAAGTTGCATATATCTGCCAATAGATGGCGCCAGATAAACTTAAAAAAATGAATGAAAATTATTTATAAAGGACTTTCTGCAATAGAGTGAAAAAAAAAGTAGAAATTGATTTTTAATATATATATATATTACTTGTATTCATAGATGAAAAAAACACACATTTTCAAATTCTGAATGGGTGATGTGGGTAGCATCAAAATTTCGGAACTTTCCAACATTACGCACGTCTCATTCTGAAAAATTGGACGGAATTCAAATACAAAGCAAAGAATAGGTTTCAAACTAAAGGCTGTGCGAGAAATAGCAATCGTTCAGTTTGCTGTTACTTTAGCTTTAGACGAAAACAGAATTCGAAATAGAGGTCAGATCCCCATGCCAACACAGCAGACTTTTCAATTAACCCACGTTAACTGCCCGAGATGGAAGTCGATATGGATAAATTATAGTTTAAAAAACACGCTTTTAGAGTGAATCAAACTAAAAAGTAAAAAATAATTGTTAACATCAGAATAAAATGACTGACGAGAAAATGAATGCCACTGTTCTAAAAGCGTGGGGTGCTCGATATCAATCGTTATAATTTTTCACTAGTTTCATTCCGAAATGCAGAGTTAGTTTAAAAATGTCATACAAAGCACCCCACGCTTTTAGAACAGTAACATTCATTTTCTCCTCAGTCATTTTATTCTTATGTTAACAATTATTTATTACTTTTTAGTTTGATTAACTGTAAAAGCGTGTTTAGTTTTTCAAACTATTAATTTATATTTTACTTTGATTAACTCTAAAAGCGTGTTTTTAAACTATAATATTTAAATGTGGTCTTGGTACGGAGGAGTGGAACTATAGTTCTTACAATAATTTAATTGTGAGTAAAACAAAGGCTAAATGCGAATAGGTAGCAAAGCCAGGATTCGAACAAGGAATCTCCTGATCCGTAGTCAGGCGCGTTATCCGTTGTGCCACTATCCCACGTAGGTTTGAATCTTAGGTACTTTCATTCTACATGGGTTAAAATGCTCTTCATAAGTTAAAATAAAATCACTCATCCTGGCGATCCTAATCCTGATGCGATAATAAACTTATCAAAATATTTTAGTGTCGTCAGTCCTTGATAAGTCTACAAAAAAAATAAATTAAATTAATTAAAAATTAAATCTGATCGCTAAAGTAGGGCAAAATCGAACCCAAAGAGTCAGTTACAAACATACAGGTGAAACTAATATAAAAGCGTATTAAAAAGAATCAACTGTTTTCGTTCTGAAGGATGTCTGTAAATATTTCTGTGCAGCTTAAATAGTGTGTATGAGGAGAAACAGATCTCCAGGGGAAAAAGTGATGCGCCGATCAAGATGATTTTTCAAAGGCTGTGTATTTTAATCACTAATCCTGGCGATCCTAATCATGATGAGATAATAAACTTACACATACATAAAACATACAGGTGAAACTAATAAAAGCGTATTAAAAATACGACTCACGAATAATTTTTTTAATACGAATAATTTTTTTTTTTTTTAATTCTGAAATTAAAATGTTACGCAGGCAATTCAACTATGTTCTTCCATAATACAACTACTACCGAAGACAATAACTGCTTTAGCACCAAACCAAATACACTGTGTGAAAAAGTAGAAGGACAGTCATTTTTTTGTACAATACGCTTTTATTTTACTGCTTTTGACCTGATTTTTATAGAGAGTTGTTTTGTTAGAGTTTTAATTTACGTTAAGTGAAAGTTAAATGAGATTTTTTTTACTTACCACTATTTTAACTTAGGAATGCAATACTTAATAACTTTGGGTGTGTGAAAAAGTAGAAGAACTCTTCCAAAAAATCTATTTAGAAGCTGTTGGAAAGTTTATAGGTAAGTGTTTTTTTTTTTCTCCTTTAATTCCTTTTTAACAAGAATAAAATATTTAGCTAGAAATTCATAGTTTTTGTTGGTTTTAGGATGCCCAGAGGAATACCCTTAATTAAGTTTCAGAAGGGCCAAATAGTTGCCTATAAAAATGAAGGCAAAATGTGAGAGACGGCAGCTACGAATCAGTCCTAATACTGTTTCGAACTTCATAAGAAACCTTGAAAGTGACAGAAAAAAAAAGAAGACAGGAAGACCAAAAAGACTCATCCAACGTGATCAACGAAAATCATTCGTAAGACTGGTGGAAGTGTCGGCAACGCGCAATTTCAATCATTAATTACACATGTAACCAAAAGAACTGTCTATAACTACATAAAAAGCTCAAAAAAGTTCGTCTTCAAAAAACGGATGCACCATCCGAAGTGGAATGAAGGACACATGAAGAACCGACTGCAGTGGGCTAAAGACCACATGTCCTGGAGCTCAGAATGGACCTCAGTTATATTTTCCGATGAGAAAAATTCAATTTGGATGGTCCAGATGGTTATCAGTACTATTGGCACTGTCTTGGTATTGAAGAAGAAACTTATTCTACTCGACAGATGGGAGGAGGTGGTTTAATGGTATGGTTAGCAGTTGGCTATGGAGGCAGGACAAGTTGTCTTTCTAAATGGTAGACAGAACCATACAGACTACATTCAGACTCTAAACTCAAATCTTCTCCGTATGGCACTGAGTTAGGAGGAGATGACTGGATTTTCAGCAAGATGGAGCATCAGTTCACACTGCAAATGTTGTTAAAGATTGGTTTCAGCAAACAATATTCGACTTTTTACATTGGCCTGCTAAAAGTCCTGATCTAAACATTGTAGAGAACATATGGGCAAAGATTGTACGTCGTGTTTACGAGGGTGGAAAGCAGTTTGAATCTGCAGCTGAGCTGCAGAAATCATTAAACTTTGTATGAGACAATTTTTGCCAAACAAAAATTCAATCTTTATACAGTTCGATGCCAAATAGGATCTTCGAAGTAATTCGAGCCAACGGGAAAAGAATTCCATATTAATTTATATAGTACACCTCTTTTTTTTTAGAAGTGTCCTACTTTTTTCACTGATCATGAGATCGTCAAAACCAATTTTTTTATTATTAAGTTTATACTTTTTTGTTTTGTTTAGATACAGGTATCTGCATGTAAAAACGTTGTGAGTAAATTAATTGTTTGAAAAATGCGTCATTATTCATTTATCAAAAATAATCTAATGTCCTTCTACTTTTTTTCACGCAGTGTAAGTTCAAAGACTTTTTCTTAATTCAATGTAACAATGCACTTATTTAATGTACAACTTTCTTTTGCTTATCTTAAACTATTCTGCAATAATTTCGATACCTATTAATTAACCAGTTATTTTTTTAAAGATATATACAGTAGAACCTCTGCAAGTCGAACTTCAAAGGGAGATGCTAAATAATTCGAGCTATATAGTTTTCGACTTAAGGCGGATTTCGACTTACGCGGATGTGTGTATTAAAAAAAGTCAGTTATTATTATAAATTTATTATTTTTTTTTTTGCTTTAGACAATTCGATCGTTCTCTATCTATAGCATTATCTAAGCCAGGGGTCTCCAAACTTTTCAGCCGGCGGGCCACATTGTTCACTCCAGTAAGTACCGCGGGCCAAAATCGTTAAAATTTTTTTGCCATTATCTATAATTTCTAGACTAGTCGCCGAGTACGTGCTCTGCGCGAGCACACGCTTGCTAAATTCGCTGGTTCAATTAAGTACTACAATTACTATTGTGTGCATCGATATGACCATGACACTTGACGACATCTAATGGTCAAAAGCAGAAATAGATACATAATATTCTTTATTTCGCTAACAGATGGCGCTAGTAGTAGTTTCGAAAGCGCAGTAACAATTAAACATTCGTAACCTCATTGGTTGGAGAAGGTTCTGGTGTATTCCACTCACTTCGAGATTCGCAGTAATTGAGTGTAAAAGGCTCGCGGAGCGACCCCGACTCAGTCTACCTAGGGAAGACGAAAGAAGCGGAACTGTATCAATTGTGAAGTAAATTAGTGCGTAATCCCGTTTAAAAGACCGATCTGACCCACGTCCATACGTAATTGTATTTTGATTTAACTTTAACTTTTTTGTGTGATTTACTAGTATGGAAAAGAAGCGAAAAATAGACAGTGAATGCAGAATATTCAAAGATCAATGGAACTTTCAATATTTCGTGATTGAGTCCAATAATAAGGTGCTATGTTTGATTTGCAGTGAAACCATAGCCGTTCTCAAAGAATATAACATTAAACGCCATTATGAAACGAAACATTTTCAAAATTACTCAAAATATACAGGAAGTTTGCGGATAGAAAAATTTGAAGCTTTGAAACGCGGATTGAAATTGCAGCAATCTTTGCTTACGAAAGTCAATATTAAACATGAGGCTGCAACTCGTGCCAGCTTTCGTGTGGCTCTTGAAATCTCAAAACGTGGAAAGCCATTCACCGATGGAGAAATGATCAAAGAATGCGTAATTGCAGTAGCCGAAGAAATGTGCGCCGAAAAGGTAAATTTATTTAAAACTGTCAGTTTGTCAGCAAACACCCATGGCTCGGAGGGTGCAAGACATCGCAGAAAATATATCATCTCAACTGTCTGTCAAAAATGAACATCTTGAGTGGTTTTCTCTGGCCTTGGATGTGTCAGATACGGCTCAGATGTTGATTTTTATTCGAGGAGTAAATAAAAGCTATGAAGAACTTCTTGATATTGATAGTATTCACAACACGACTACTGGGCAAGATATTTTTAGAGGAGTTGACAATGTCATTAATAAAAAGAATCTACGATGGAAAAACTTGAAATCTATTACAACTGATGGAGGCAAAAATAAAGGAGTGGTTGCGCTTGTGTCAAAGGCAGTAGAAAATGATGGTGGTTCAAAACCATTAGTCTTGCATTGTATCATTCATCAACAGTCCTTGTGCGGAAAATGTTTGGATATGTCTGAAGTTCTAAAACCAGTCATATCAGTTGTTAATTTCATCAGATCCACTGGGCTGAAACACACGACAATTCCGCGAGTTTATTGAAAATATGGGAGAAAATGATTTACCGTATCACACTGCCGTACGCTGGCTTAGTTGCGGAAAAAGTCCTGCAGCGCTTTTTTGAACTTCGAGCACAAATCGAAATTTTTTGAATGAAAAGCATCGCCCTCTTACTGAATTACAAAATAGCGAATGGCTATGGAAGTTAGCATTCTATGTCGATTTGACAAAACATATAAACGAACTAAATTTGAGATTGCAAGGAGAAAACCAGCTTCTCCCTGATCTATACACTATCAAATCGTTTCGGCAGAAAATATTGTTTCAATCACAATTACGTAAAATGTTTCACACATTTTGAAACATGTGAAATCAGCCACTACTGAGACTGAATTTCCCAATTTGCAGTCGAAGTTTTGAGTGCTTTGAAAGATAAATTTGATACTCGTTTCTCAGACTTTGATGACATTGCAAATGAAATTAAGATTTTCAAAAATCCTTTTGATACTGACATTGAAACCCTAGCCCCGTAATTCCAAATGGAAATTATTGATTTACAGTGCAGTGATATAAATTAAGAACAGATATCAAAACTCATCTTTGTTGGAATTTTATAAGAAGAGTCTAGCAATACTTTT